>CAUYQV010110515.1:0-19268 GCA_963574575.1 Galagoides demidoff
AATGCAAACATGGGGTACATTGTACTATTTTCATATACAATTTGAAATACTTTCATCAAGCTGGTTAACATAGATTTCATGTCATTTGCTTAGTCATTGTATCCAAACATTTATATTCTAGTTCTAGAAAAGTTCACTTGTACCCTTGTTAGACAGATATATAGGTGATCTTTCCGGTCACCCTCCAGCACCCTAAAGGAAAACAAACTCACAACTAGAAAACATATTTTGAACAAATAAAAGTTACCTATTTACAATGAACACAAGCAAAGAGTAACTTTATTTTATTTTATTCATTGAACTCACCTTATTTGCTGCTGAATCAGTTTTCCCTTTAAAACTTCTCATTGAACTCTGTTTTTTTCCCTTCAGTTCTTAATGAGGTATAATTTAAAAATAAAAATTATATATATTTAAGGTGTACAACTTGTGAAATGATCATCATGATCAAGTTAATTAACATCATCTATCATTTTGCATAGTTAACTTGTAGGCTGTGTGTGTTGAAAAAACTTACAATCCAAACTCATGTTCTTCACTTTTTCAGGAAGCCTTTCTGGGACATACTGAGCTCTTGTCCATTTGCAGAGATCAAATGATTGACAGTCCATCAACCATATTAACATCAGCTTTGGTTATTAACACTTCTTCAATATTATTGTACAAATACTTTTCTATGGAGACAGAGAACTGATGGGTACTGAGTCAGAAAGTGTCATAACAGTCTCAAATTATCCTGATTAAAACAGGATGGAGGCAGGGCAAGTTCCAACTAGTTAGAACCAAGATGGTGAAGCACCACCCCTTACATTAATATTCCTCCCTTTGTGTAGCCTATAATTAGGTGGTTGCTCAAATAGAAAGGCAACAAGAACCAGGGGGCTGATTCACTTCTGCAGGGAGAACAAGCCTCTACTCTGTCTGAGTAGACTTTCTATACTTAACGGACTCAATCTCACTTTTACTTTATAGTGTCAACCTGCTCCTGAATTCTTTCTAGTGGGAAGCCAAGAACCCACTTCGATGTCAAGTGGCTCCCAAGATTGGAAGTCACTTTCCTACGTAAATGAAATAAATTCTAGAAAAATATGAATAATCAAATGATATAGAAGGAAGCAGAAAACCTAAATAGACCAGTAACCATGGGAAGTATTGAAAGTGTTGTTAAAAAGTTTCCCTCAAAGCTCCAGAACCAGTCTTATCAAATATTTAAGAATCAATTAAATATTTCTAGCACATAGGAAAGTCTTATCACTCTCTCACATTTTACATAAACCCGATAAAGAATCAGTAAATATTTTTTTGAACATCTATACTTTCCAGACATTCCACTGAACCCTAGCTATCAGAAGTGACAGGATATGCAAATTTCTTTTCTTTGTGGCTTTTACTATCAGTAAGAAATAAATCATATCCCTGGATTAAAAACCTCAATAGTATAATTATGTCAATTATCACACATTAATCTCTACATATACTAAAAATCTTGCCCCATGTACTGGGGGTGGTGAGTTTGAACCCCACCAGGGCCTGCTAAACAAACAAAACAAAAATATACTGAAAATCTCAAAGGGCTGTGTGTGTATGTGTGTGTGAATGTTTTAATTTGACAAACTGATTATGAGATTCATCATGAGAAAATGTGAATGTAGTCAAGAAAATATTTTGTGAAAAGAAAAGTAATATAGATTTCTCCTGTAAGATGTTAAAATATTACATCAAGCATTTGTATATCAATAGAAAGTAAAACAAAGTTCAGAAATAGGTGTGGATGTGGAGAGAAGGGAACACTTCTATACTTCTGGTGGGAATGCAAGATAATACAGCCTTTTTGGAAAGAAGTTTGGAGAATACTCAAGGAACTAAAAATAGACCTACCATTTGATTCTGTAATTCCTCTACTAGGTATATACCCAGATGATCAGAAATAAATTTACAACAAAGACCAGAATGTTTATAGCAGCCCAATTCATAGTAGCCAAGACATCGAAACAGCCCAAGTGCCCATCAACCCATGAATGGATTAACAGCTGTGGTATATGTACACCATGGAATACGTGCAGCCATAAAAAGATGGAGACTCCACATCTTTTATGTTTACCTGGATGGAGCTGGAACATATTCTTCTTAGTAAAGTATCCCAAAAATGGGGGGAAAAAGTTTCCAGTGTACTCAATACTACTGTGAAATCAATATATAATAACCTATACACTCATACGAATGGCAAAACGTAACTATAGTCCAGAAAGTAGAAGGGAAGAGGAGAGAGAGGGGAGGGAAAGGGGGATATGGGAGGAAGGAGGGTATGGGGGGGGACCTAACCTAATGTGCATAATGCATAGATACATTTCAAAACTGTTAAGAAAAGAGTATAATTGTCTTACCACAACACATAAGTAAACGAGGTAATGGATGTGTTAATCAGTTTGATGTAAGCATTTCACATTGTATATCAAATCAGTACACTGAACCCCATAAATGCATCAATGTACACAGTTATGATTTAATTTTAAAAACTTTAAAAAGTTCAGAAATAATTTTATATTCCTTGAAATGTATTTGATTTTCCTTCTTCAGGCCACTGGGTTCCTGTAAATTATGTGTCCTTTTCCTATTGGTAAGACCCTACTAATTTCAGCATGTCAGTGAGTGGGTGTGTATGATTCAGTGTTCATGCTCAGCAGGCTATAGAGGTGTCTCAGGAAATGACAGAAATAGGAGGTAAGTGTAAGGTGAGTATTCCTCATATTCCTCCTACAGAGGATCAGACAGATTTATAGGCCAATTTTTAGGTGACTGTGAAATGAAATAACATGTTTTCTTTCAAGGGACTAAAAAACCATGTTTTTGGTGTTAGACAAGTAATAAGACATGAGAATTTTGGAAATCTTGAGGATTAAGTTTTATACACTTAGTAAGACTACTAATTTCCTAGAAATATCTTGGGCTGGGTTACCTGCCCTTCTATTTGCCAATGTATGAGTTTACCTGTCAAAGAAGAAAGGAAGAGAGTGGGCACCATTTACTCTGCAAGATGCAGATTGGTCCCTAAGGGCTGGGGAATTCCTAGCTTGATGGAGGCCCTGCAGACATGGGCTACATGTAGTCAGGCACATTCTACCCTTGTAGGTGCCTGCAGTGGGTACAAAGCAGCTGGGTGGAGTCTGGTCATCACATGGAGGATGTCAAACCCATCAGGACCTCCACCTACAAGGTAGGCCTAAGGCCAGAATCAGGTCTGGAGAAAGGAGAAGAATCAAATTCAGGGTTTATTGAGGCCATGCCTTGTCCCTGGAGACCAGCTGATAAGTGGTTAAAGTCTAAGCGTCCTCTTTAAAATATGTAGTTAGTCAGAAACTTGGGAGAATATTGTAAGCAACTCACAGTGGGGCCAAGTGTTCCTGCCCTGTGCTCCCAAGGCACTGGCAGCCCATAATATCCCTATCTCCACTACTAATTTCTGAGTTACTGGATGGCAGGGATGGTGTCTATCAATTTTTGAATCTTTCATACCATGGTCATTTAAAAACTGCCATGTTGGCTGGGCATGGTGACTTGCACCTATAATCCTCACACTTTGGGAGGATTGCTTGAGCTCAGGAGTTTGAGACCAGCCTCAGCAAAAGCAAGACTGTCTCTACTAAAAATAGAAAAACTAACTGGTGTAGTTGCTTATGCCTATAGTCCCAGCTGCTTGATAAGATGAGGAAGGAGGATTGCCTTAACCCAAGAGTTTGAATTTTCTGTAAACTAAGATGATGCCATGGCACTCTACCCAGGGTGACAGAGTGAGATTCTGTCTCAAAAAAGAAAAAAATTAACTGCCATGTCTGTGTGGAACCAGCTTCCAGAACAACCTTCAGTGATTCTTGCTTCTTGGTGTTCATACCCTTTGTGATGCCCTCCCATGTTAAATAAGACTAATCTATGTGACCAGTGGAATATTGGGGATATGAAGGAATGTGACTTCTACCATGCTCTTTCTTGGATTACTTTCTCTGAGAGAATCCAGCTGCCACTCAACAGCCCCATGGAGAAGTCCAGGAAGGAAATACTGGGGCCTCTCACCAGCAGCCAGCACCGTCCTGCCAGCCCTCAAGTGAGTCATCTAGTCTCAACTACATCTCAATAATGGCCCCAGCGAACACTTCCACTGTAACCTCATGGGTGAAACCAAACCAGGACCACCTACTAAGCACTCCCAAACTATAGAAACAGCAGGCAGTGGCACATATAGAAACTATAATAAATAATAAATATTGCGGGTGTTTTAAGTGGCTACATTTTGGAATGATTTGCCATAGTCATAGACAAATGATATAATCGAGAATAGCTTAAAGATCACCCAACACTAGAACTGCTGAAGATGAGACATTCATTGATTCAAGCTGTGTTTATCAGGTGCCCAGTCTGTACCGGGTACCAGGGATCCAAAGATGATCATGGCACTCAGGGGGGATGAACCACATTCTTCCTTAGCAGACTGAAAGGAGGCTAGATGCACTGAGGAAAATTCCTGGCCTGGGACAAGGATTTGCTTTCAGGCTGGCAGTTCCCCCAGTACCTGTGCCCACTCTTATCTGCCTGGCATAGCCCCAGTTCTGAGGGTACAGCTGCTGGCAGTGGCACATCTATTGCCATGGGGGTATCAAGGTGAGATAAAGCAGGCCCAACACCTGTGAATCCTGGCTCCCACACAGCACTGACCTTTCTCAGCCATACCTCTCCCCACACCACCCCACAGCTCTACTCTGGTTTTATCTAAGGAGCCAGGCTTTGCAAAGTAGGTCGCAGTGTATTTCACACCCTGCTTCTACCCTCCCCCGCCCCAGGATGAATAGAAGGAGGAGGGTATAGGGTCCACATTTCTCTGGTGGGAGCTGCCCTGGCTGCACCAAGGCAAGAGGAGGCTGAAGAGCTGGAAACTGCAGCATCCCACGGCTTCCCCATCCTCCCCCCAGAGCTGTGGCAGGCAAAGCAGAAGGGGCCAAGTGGGAGGTGACGATGAACCGGATCCCACCCAAGACACTTGTTGCTGGCTCTGGGTGTCAGGCTTGGTCCTGCAGGAGGAAAATTACTTGCTTTAAATGAATGGTCCAATATCTCAGCTCTACCCTTCATGTGCTTTACCGGCCCTGAGCCCAGACCTGGGGACTCCAGTTCTTCCACAGTGCCCTACATCCACTCTCTAGGCATCCACCTCCTCAGAGAAAGGGACTCAGTGCCTAGCTAAGGCCTCCAACTGTCAGCAGTTCTGTTGGAGTAGCTGGTGAGGGTATCTTTGCTGGCTTTGGGCTGGTGAGGGTATCTTTGCTGGCTCTGCAGGGTCTCTGTGTCTCTTTGGGGCTGCTGAGGTTACTTACTCTAATTAATCTGGAGTGGATGTAAAAGTGGGAATGTGATAGCATTGGGACTTTGGGTCACAAAGTAGCAGCTGTGCTGCTTCTGTAGTGATAACAGGGGGTTCCTCCTTTTATAATGCTCAGACAAGAGGCTGAACCAGGTGGCTGCTGTGGAGACACAATGGGGAGGAAGCTGCTCTGGGTCGTGAGTCTCCCAGCATTTTCACCCTTCGTCTTTCCTACAAGTTGTAGGGGTGTCCTGGGAATGGGGTAGGAGAGTAGGCATCTGTTCAAGGGAGGTTTCTCTGTGGAGTCTGGCTCATCCTCTGGGCTCTGAGCAGAGAGACCTGAGTTCCAAGCCTCTGAATAATAAAATTGGGACCTGGGAAAGCCCACTGATTAATACCAAGGCTCTTGGGCTTTACAACCCTATAAGTCTCCTGTGTCGCAGCAGATCCTGACTGGGAAGACTGAGGATTTCCTGTTTTTGTAAGGGTTTTTGTTTCAGGTGTGGTTGTTCTGTTGCAGGTGCAACTAATTAAGAAATGACAAACACACCCTCCTGTTTACACTCCCATCTTCCTAATAGTTAACTCCTCTTTCTGGCCTTTCTTACTCTTCCATGTTGAAGTTGTGACTAGAAACCCCATGCTCCCAGCCTGTCATGCTGGATCCCAGAATCTCTGAGCTGGGAGGGAACATAGAGAGCATGAATTTCAAATTCCTCCTTTATAGGTGAGAAGATTAAGGCACAGCAATGAGATACGTCCTTCCCTACTCAGCATTAGAATGGAAACCTGTGTCCTGGTGCTCAGCGTGTCCAGTCTCTGTTATCTATTATTCCATACTCCTCCTTGTTTTGTCTTCCCCCCCCTCAAATGTTCTCACATTCTTCCTAATTCCTGGGCACTGGGCTGTGGAGGTGGAACATGGCTAAAGCCCCGATAGTAGGATCCAGGAGAGAAGACTGGAAGGAGCTTTGGGGTGATACTGGCTAGAAATTGTAGGCTCACAACAATTACCTGGGATGGATGAGTAAATGAATTGGGATTAATTTTAACCTTGTAGTCTTGAGCAAGTCAGTTTTCATGAGTCTTATTTAGAAATGAGGTTAATAATGTTTCCTTTAAGGGTTGTTATGAGAATTCAAATTTAACCAAAACAATGCATATAAAACCTCTACATAGTCACTTTGTATGCCCTCTATCAATGGTAGCATGTGATGGGCTGATGGACTGCACCTGAGAAGCATGATTACCCTGAACATTTACTCCTGTAATGGCGAATTGTTTTACTTTATATGTTGACTCTAATTGATTCTTAAGGTTTCTTTGAGTTATGAAAGAGGCTTAGGCCTTGCTCAGTTCTGGTGAAAAAAAGTATCATGATTTTTGGCAAGGTCTTGTGTAGACATAGGAAAGGCAAGTAGCAGCATCTGCCAAGTATATGCCATGCTAACTCTTAGGTTACTCTTCCATTGAAGAGTTTATTAGCAAGTGAGACAGGCAGTGGGGCTTCACACCACAGTGACTGCTGCTTTCTCCTCCAGGCTCAGCCTATAAACTAGTGTCCTGTTTATTAACTGGTCTCAGTATTGACCAGAATCAGCCAAGTTCTTCCCTAAGAATGTGGTCTTGTGTCTGTGCACACACCTGACATTTGCCTTCCCCACCATGAATTGCAATCTTTTGGATGTCCTGTATCCTCAGTCCCCATCCCTGAAAGAACAGGCAGTAGGAATTGAGTCCACAGTGAGCAGAGACAGGGAGGCATAATGGAGAGCCAGTCTCAGTCTCCAATGTGTTTCAAACAGCATAAAATTCTGAAAGGCAAAGTCTTTTGTGGATAGTTTCTTCCTTTAAAAAATGTGCAACTTCTGACACATACAAACACTTATATGGGCAGAGGGAAGGAATACTTGCCATGGAGAATTTAAAGAATATGCTGGGCAGCTGTCCTTTCCCAAGAGAGTTAGAAAGGCAGAAGAGTTACTTTCCACAGTGTCTGCATCCTATAGGCGGAGAAGTCTCCCTTAAAAGTGCCTCTTTGTTTCTTTCTGTAGTAATAGATATCTGGGCAACTTGCGGGCCATTGGTGGCTTGAACTTTGGCACTCAGAAGTAAGAGCTTTCCCAAGGCCAGGGGCTGAGCAGGTAGCCAAGAGAGATAATCCTGAGGCTGGAGTGGAAAATAGTGATGCCAGAGAAGGGGGTGAAAATGGATTATTCCAGAGGGAAAAGAGGCTGGGACCTGTAAAGGAGACTGTGATGTCTTGGGTGGCAGGGGTGGCTGCCACAGATATGGACAGATAGTAATGGCATAAAGACAGTAAAATACTCAAAAGAATATGGTCCACTGATGAGAATGGAAGAGCCCTAGACTGGGTCGGGGGCTTTGCTGCTGGGAGGCAGTGAGAAAGGATAAGCAACCTGATGGGGTATTTGGATTCTGAGTTGGAAGAAGAGAGAAAATTAGACTTAATTTGTATGTAAAAATTTTCTTAAGTTACTTTTTAAATTACAGTAGTAATGCATTTTCATAATTATTTAAAAATCAAATAATGTGAAATTATTTGACATAAAAAGTAACTTGCCATTCCCCTCCCCACTTCCCCTGAGCTAACAGTATATTTAGAACAAGTTGTAGTTGTTTTGTTTTTCAATTCTCACTGTTATAGCCAAGTAAACATTTTGACAGCTACCTGTAAGTTAACAAGCTAATTCCTACTTATGGTATTTGTCTGGTATTTCTTCTGTCACCAAAATAGCCTCTTCTTATCTTGACTACAGCTTACATAAATAAGAAAAGCTTTGTAGGTTAAGTCCAGAAAATTTCAAACAGCGTCTTTCCCCCCTTCTCAGTTAACCAGTTTGTACTAGTCAGTTTCCTTCCACCTTAAAGAAAACCTCATTAGCTATTAGATATTTGAAATTAAAAAAAAAAAAAAGTTAGGTGTCTGGCGCCTGTGGTTCAAAGGAGTAGGGCACTGGCCCCATATGCTGGAGGTGGCAGGTTCAAACCCAGCCCCGGCCAAAAACTGCAAAAAAAAAAAAAGAAAAAAAAGTTAGGAAAGTTGTGATCCAGTTTACAAAACATTCATCACAAGCTTACTATAATCAGGAACAAACCTAGTTTAAATATGTGTTTATAGGTTACAAAATTATCAACTATGGCAGAGGAACCAATTGTACACATTAAGACACCTTTAAATATGGGATTCAGCATAAGTGTAATAGTACGTTCTTTGGAGGTCTGAAGTGCTTAATTAACTGAATATACAAACTGTAAGACCCATCTTAATTTTGGAAATAACAAATTAAAAAGAATAAAAGAATCGCTTTAGAATCAAAGAAATATAATATCTGAACCCCCAAAAGATCCCATTAATAAATAAAATGTGTGTACCTTTGATATTATAATATAAACAAATGAAAAGTACAATAATATACTAAAATGTTTTTTTTAATTAAAAACACTTTTCCATTAATACACATTCCTTTATCTTAACTATAAAAATGCAGCAGGGGTTATCATAAAATACATGGTAAAATCGCTGTCAGAGATGATGTATAGAGGATTCCTGAGGTCTGATAATAATTAATACAGGCAAGCTCACTAGCTAGATTCACCACCATGAGCTCCATGGCCGCCAACTCAAGATTTTCATCTGTTCTGTTTGACTTTTTTCATCAACATGGATTTAATACCATTGACCTGGACATCAAATATCTAGGTTCTCGGGAAGCCTACCTGAGGACAAGCAGAGATTTACCATCCTGAAGCACTTGCTCTGTGTCTTCGTGTACAAGAGCTTGTGCTTCAGTGGATTTTCTTTAAGAGCTACATTTCCTAGAGATAACAAAGGATGCCACCCCCAGACAGTACACTGGTTAAGGTGTTTGGGAGTTGTAAGCACTGAAAACAGACTCATTGGCAAGCATAAGCCAATAAGAATTTATTGGAAGGATATAGGAATGAACAGTGGCCCAAGAAAGAAATCTTTGAATTGGGAAGGAGGAACTATCCACTATGTCAGCCATTTATTTTGTATTTATTGAGTATCTTCTATGATGCAGGCATGATGCTTCACAGAGCAGTGAACAAGACAAACATGACCCCTGCTTTTATGTGGCTTGGAAAATGTTCAAATGGTTTTTGCACACTGCAAACTTTAAACTGACAATTATTAAATATGTTAGAAAGCATGACAGCAGAGCTGCCAAGAGATGCTGTGGACCTCCTTCCACAGAAAGTGTTATGGGCAACAGAAAGGGAGAAGATGACGATGTGAAGGAGACCTCCAAAGTGGCTAGCAGTGGAGCAGGAGATGGAGACCTGCATTCTGGAGCAGCATCAACTCGGGATCTCTGTTTTGACCAAGATGACACAGGAGAGGGGAACAGGTGGTGCGAGAAAGATAAAAAACATTGATGGACACATAAATGTTGCTTTAAATTTATGAAGAGAGAAGATTTGAGCATGAGGACATGAACAAACTTGCCCCCAGATATCCTGCAGCCTATGACAATCAAGTTTTAGAATTTCATTCTTTTTGTTTGTTTTGTTTTTATTTTATTTTTTGTAGTTTTTGGTTGGGGCTGGGTTTGAACCTACCACCTCCAGTATATGGGGCCGGTGACCTACTCCTTTGAGCCACAGGCGCCATCCCTAGAATTTCATTCTTAACTTATCAGTCTTTGAAAGACAACTTTGAGCTCTCCCACATTGCCAGTATGGATGAGATCCCACTCACATTTGATGAGCCATTCAACAGAAATATGGGTGTCAAAGAAGAAAAAACCAAGGCTGTTAAAACTAGTGGACAAGAGAAAACACTTTTCACTGTTGTTCTGTTGTGCAGATGAGACAAAGCTACTACCTCTGGTCATCTTTAAAAGAAAAATGTTTCTGAAAGAAAAGATTCCAAGTAGAGTTATTGTTCACATGAACGAGAAGGGATGGATGAATGAAGAAAGCATGAAAATCTGCCCAGTGTAACAAAGTCTGGTCACAAAGGCCTGGTGGATTACTCAGAAAAACAGCTTTGCTTGTTTTTGATCACTTCAAAGCCTATGTTATGCGAAAGCGAGCACAGTACACTTGAAAACCCAGCCTGCTGTGCCACCTGCTGGGCTAACCAGCAACCTCCTGATGTGTCAGTAAACAAGCCCTTGAAGGCTCTAATTAAGAAGGAGTAGATGTCCTGGATGCAGTCAGCTGGTGATGATCTAACACCTGTAAGCAGAATCAAGGAAACATACATTACCCAGGTTTGTGGTTGTATTTTAAGACCATGGACCCGTGTCAAGAAGGAAGCGATTATGAAATCATTAAAAAAATGCAGCATCAGCAATGCTGTGGATGGAACTGAGGATGACGACATTTATTAGGACAAGGAAAGTGACTTTTCAGAAGACACTAGTAATGTAGAGATTAAAGAAGATAATACTTCTGATATTTTCAGTGACCAAGAGTTCTTGGCCTTCTATGATGTGTAAACATAGTAAATTTGTTACCAGTTCATAAAATTTCTTACACCTTGTAATCTGTTCTTGTGTTTATAATTGTTACATACAATTTCTTGTACCATAATATGTTAAAAATACTAAAATTCCTTTACAGTATAAAATAATAGCCTAAATATAAATTAAAAAATTTGAATTAAAAATTAAAATGAAAGATTTTTTTTCTGAAAGTTTAGGCCAAAATCATGGGTGTGCATTATACACGAGATCACATTATGCATGGCAAAATGTGGTTGCTGAGGCTAATACTAAGTGGTTAATACTAACATTAAATAAATAACATCTTCATTTAGATTAATGTCCAAGAATGTATTAACCAGGACAAGAAAACAAGAATGGAATTGAATTAGTCAATTATATGTCTTGAATCCACAGACAATGTACCCTTTCAATTGATATAATCCCTGTGGAAAACAGTATGGAGATTTCTCAAAGAACAAAGTAGACCCATCATTTGGCCCAGTAATCTCACCCACTCGGTGTTTACTTTAAACAAAATAAGTCATTTTATCAAAAGACACCTGCACTTGAATGTTTATGGCAGCACAATTCACAATTGCAAACATGTGGAATTAATCCAAGTGCCTATCAATTCATAAGTGGACTAAGAAAATGTGTTATACGTATACCATGGAATACTACTCAGACATAAAAAGGATGAATTAATGTCCTTTGCAGCAATATGGAAGGAAGTAGAGACCATTCTCCTAAGCCAAATATGTCAAGACGGATTTTCAATGTAGATAAAACAGCCTTCTATTGGAAGGAGATGCTATGTAGGACTTTCATAGCTACAGAGAAATTAATGGCTGATTCAAAGCTTCAAAGGACACGTTCTTTTGTTAGGGGTGAATGCAGCCAGTGACTTTCAGCTGAAGCCAAGGTTCATTTACTATTCAAAAAAATCCCAGACCCTTAAGGATTATGCCAAATATATTCTGTCTATGCTCTATAAATGAACAACAAAGATTGGATAATGGCACATCTATTTACAGAACAATTTGCTGTACATTTTAAGCCTGCTGTTGACATATAAAGCTCAGAAAAAAGAGATCCCTTTTAAAATATTATTGCCCATTCGTAACCTAGTCACCCAAGAGCTATGATATAGATATTCAAGAAGATTAATGTGGTTTTTCTGCCTGCTAACATAACATTCGTTCTACAGTTCATGATCAAGAGTCATTTCAACATTCAAGTCTTACTTAAGAAATACATTTTCTAAGGCTACAGCTGCCGTAGATAATGATTCCTCTGATGGATCTGGACAAAGTAAATCGAAAACCTTCTGGAAGGATTTACTATTATGGATGCCATTAAGAACATTCAAGAGGTCAAAATATCAACACTGATAGAGGAGTTTGGAAGAAATTGATTTTGACTCTCATGGATGAGACTGAGAGGGTTCAAGACTTCAGTGGAGGAAGTCACTGCAGATGTGGTAGAAATAGCAGAAATCTAGACGTGGAGCCTGAAGGTGTGACTGAAGTTCTTCAATCTGATGATAAAACTTTAATAGATGTGGAGTTGCTTTTTATGGTTGAGCAAAGAAAATGGTGTTTTTGTTTGTTTTGAGACAGAGTCTCAAGCTGTCACCCTGGGTAGAGTGCTGTGGCATCATAGCTCACAGCAACCTCCAACTTGGGCTCAAGCAATCCTCTTGCATTCTTTTTTCTATTTTGAGGAGCGGGGGCGGGTGGGGGGAGGCCCTCACTTTTGCTCAGGTTGGTCTCGAACTCATGAGTTCAAGCAAGCCACCCACCTTGGCCTCCTAGAGTACTAGGATTACAGGCATGAGCCACTAGACCCAGCCTAAGAAAATGGTTTCTTGAGATGGAATGTACTCATGGTGAAGATGCTGTGAATATTATTGAGAGGACAACAATGGATTTAGAATATTACATAGTTAAGAAAGCAGTGACAATATTTTAGAGGATTGGCTCTAATTTTGGAGGAAGTTCTACCGTGTGTAAAGTGCTATCAAACATGCTGTAGATAGAGAAATCTTTCATAAAAGGAAAAGTCAATCAGAGCAGCAAACTTTATTGTAGTCTTGTTTTTAAAAATTTGCCACGCCACTTCAACGTTCAGGAACCATTGCCCTGCTCTGTCAGTGGCCAGCAACTGACAAGACCCTCCACCAGCAAAAACATTACAACTTGCTAAAGGCTCGGATAATTGTTAGCTCTTTTAGCAATAAAGCATTTTTCAAGTTGAGGTATATACACTTCTTTAGGTACAATGTTATTGTCCACTTAAATAGACTACAGTACAACAGAACATAACTTTTACTTTTGTTGGGAAACCAAAAAATTTGTGTGACTTCCTTTGTTGTGATAGTTGCTTTATTGCTGTGGTCTAGAGCCAAACCTGAGCTATCTCTGAGGTATGCCTGTGTGTACCAACATTTACCTCTGAGCTAGATCACTTCCCTCTCAACACAGGGCACCAACCCCCAACTTAGATGCACAGATTTTGTCATCTGGATGCTGTGGGGAGGGTCAGTGGGAGGTTGTGAAGAATAGCAAAGACAAAGGCTCAGGTGGCTGATTTGCATAGGTATGAACAGAGAAGCCCTGGACTTTCCTGAGGCTTTGTATGTTCCTTGGGGCTAGCTCAACTTATCCCAAGGAACATGTGGAGTAGAGCAGTGGCACCCTCTGTATAGAGTATATCAATCTACTGATCACATTGGAAGCCCTACCCCACTCATATAGCATTATGATACAGCTTTACTCTATTAAAACCTAAAAGATTGGCTGGGGATGGTGGCTCATACCTATAATTCCAATACTCTGAGAGGCTGAGAAAAGTGGATTGCTTGAGCTCAGGAGTTCGAGACCAGCCTGAGCAAGAGAGAGAGACCCTGTCTCTAAAAAAAAAAAAAAAAAAAGACTAGTTGGGTGTCATGGCAGGCACCTGTAGTCCCAGCTACTTGGGAGGCTGAGGCAAGAGAATCACTTGAGTCCAAGAGTTTGAGATTGCTGTGATCTGTGATGCCATGGCACTCTACTGGAGTGATAAAATGAGATTCTGTCTCAAAAAAAAAAAAAAAAAAGAAAAACCCTAAAAGATTTGTAAACCCCCAGAACCAAATCTAAATGTGATATGTTTCACAACATGTTTTATTTTTTATTTCATTTGTGCTCTTTCTTAAGTACTTGCCTATACAATATAGTATTTTAGGAAACCCTGGAGGTTCACTGAAGCTATATTAAAAATTTATTTTTTATCAAATCAGATTACTATTTTAGAAGAGAGAGTTCCCTTCCCTGGGAAAATCTTAGAGTGTATGTGCCGAACAGTATGAGAGATGTTCTATCACCCCCTTCAATATCCTCCAAAGAAGTGGCCCGAGACTCTGAATCAGAAAAAAACAGTATGTGCTGAATATGACCTCTGAAAAAAACCTGCACAGGGGTGGATGCAAAGGAGAAGACAGAGGGAGGTCTGTGGGAGACATGATAGCAGTTAATCCTGACTTATCGTAAATCATAAACACTTCTTTACACGATAACAGAAATCACTGTTGTCAGATTAAACCAAGTCTATGTTTCAGGTGCATTTTTAGCCTAAAGTATCTTTATCATTCTCTTAATATTCCAATTTTATTTTCTTTCTGTCCTTTGCCAAGCTCTTATTTCAGAAGACCTTGGCTCCTAAGGAATTAGGCACCCCAGCATCATATGCTCAGCAGCTTTTGCTTCTTACTGGCCTTTTCTCCAGCTAACACTGACGTGCAGTGGTCCTGAAAGTTGCAGTAGGCTAGAGCTTCTCTGTGGCCACTGGCAGCATTCTTTGGTGTCCAGACACTTGCAGCCTTGCTATGATTCTAGTCATTACCAAGAAGCCAAAGCGGGCACTAAAAGACAAGGTAGACAGTGCTTAGTGCCAATCCTGAATGAACTACATGAGTTATTTCATCTGGTGTTGGAAGGTGAAAAAAAAGAAGCTCCCCTCCACACAGAAAAAAAATAAAGTATGGTACTAGGTTGGGGTGCACAAGAAACAACTGTCACAAATAGATTAAGCAAATGCCAAAAGACAGTTGTGCGTCAGCACTTGCTTGAGGCTGAGACCAATGTAAACCAGCCCTGATTGCTTTAAAACTGCTTCAGCTGTCCGAGCGTGCTCTTCGACTAATTGTGATGTTAAAATCTCCATCTAAAAGGGAATTATAATATTATTACTATAACATGGGTTATATAAAGACGCATGCTGATGACACTGTGCCTGTTTAATTTGTTTTAATGTAAACATGTGATGATACAATGGAAGAGTTTTGCATCATGCAGCACCGGGAAGAGATGTAAGGTGACACCACAGGTAGACGGGGTGCTTTTCGCTTTCTGAACCCCCAAGCCACCTGGGAGTGCATGCCTGGGGCACTCTCATGCAAGCAGTGGCCCTACATAAGTTGCCTCTGATAAGCTCATCTAACTCACCATGCTGGACTTCTCTGAGTCATTCTTTGGTCTCTTGGCTTCATCTCATTTTGACCGGCAGTTTTTCTATACAGTCCTGGGATTTGTGCAAAACAGAAAGAAAGAGGCTTGCTTCTTAGGCCTGAGCATCTGCATAAGCACTGTGAATGCGGCTGCTGTGGGGTCTGGCCTTTATAACCTTGGATTAACTTGTAAGGCTTCAGAGGTCATTCAGATTGGGGGGTGGACCCAACAACTCATTAGCTGCCCTGGGAAGTCCTCCTCAGTCTTCAGATGATGCCCAGGGAGCTAGTAGATGAGTTTACTTTGATTCTTGCTATATCCTCTTTGCTTACCACTCTGTCTGACACATAGTGGGAACTCAGTATATGTGTTGACAAACAGACCAAATAGATGATGTAATCAGGAAGGGGGAATTGTTGGTTCTTTGAGTTTTATGTCAATCTGAGAAAAGCAACAAAATCAAGACCTTCCCATTCCATGTAGGAGAACTCAAAAACTTGAAAGAGCTCCTAAAACATATACATAAATATTTTAATCTCCTTAAGTGTCTTTTGTACCTAGGAAGCTCAGACCCCATCAAAACCCTAAATATGTACAGGCCAACAGCCTCTTATGACCAGTGCTGGTGGTGGAATAAAATAATCTGGTACCTGGGCATTAGGGATAGAAGACAGGGTCCCATGAGTAAGTCACTAAAATGAACCCAACTCAACACCCAACAGGAACCCTCCCACCCAGTTCTTCATGTATATACCACACACAAACAGGTGAAGATAGCACTCTGTACTATTCTTTATGCTTCCATGCAGTAGGTATGAACCCCTGCCCCTCCCTGGGCCCCACACTGGCAGAAAAGAGGGCACGGCAACGCAGAAGGAGAAGAGCATCTCTGTCTTCAATCCCGGAGATTCTGTGTTCAGGAGGAGCACATGAAGGTAGTCATCGTTGCTCAGTCATAATACAGGCTTAGGTAGGCAACACGGTTCCGATGCTTTCGAAAGTCTTTGTCTGTGGACAGCTGCAGAGAAAGAATATTGTTTAGCTCGATATTCTAACGAGAACCCTCTACCTCTGGTCTTCTCCGCTGTGCAAAAGAGAATGGTGCATTATGGATACATGGCTTGGCTGACCGCAACCCCATAGTAATCTAGCCTTAGTGAGTTATTCAACATCTGTATGTACATCCACCCTTTGCTCCTTTACTATGGTATATATCATGCTAAGAATTACTTGCCACTTGGCAAATTTCCAAGTAGTTGGTAGCCTTCTTGAAGAGAAGGATTATATGTTTAATTCTTGAATGATACCCATAGGCCTCTAACACAATGATGTTAATACATTAGGCATTTAATAAATATTTATGGAATTAATCCAGAGTTCCACTAGGAAAAAAAAAAGGCACCTCTGGAATTATGATAATTAACATGGTTTGAACCTTTACTATGTTATCAGGTACTATATTAAATGATTTTATACATTATCTCAATTAATGTTTGTAATCTTATCAGACTGATGCCTTTATTTTACCTATTTTATAGATAAGAAAACTAAGGCTTAGGAAAATTAAAGGCCTCAGCCAAAATCACACAGCAAGTAAATACTGGAGCTAGTGTTTGAACCCATGCAGTTTTGCCCCCAGAAGCCAAGCTCTTAACCAGAATGCTCTATAACTCCCAGTGATCTAATACTCAGGTGGTATGATGGGGAGAGCACTAGCTTAGGACTCCCAAGATCTAGACTCCAGGTGTGCAGCCTGCACAAATCACTTCCTTTACCTGGGTCTCATTGTCTTCCTCTATCCTATAGGAACATTTTTCCTGTACCCACCACAAGAGATTATTTGAGGATCAAGTAAGAAAATGTGAGTTTTATTTAGTCATATACATCTTTAAAAATAAAATGAGACTGGGCATGGTGACTCATTCCTGTAATCCTAACATTCTGGGAGGATGGCTGTGGCCAGGAGTTTGAGACCAGCTTGAGCAACATAGTGAGACCTCCTCTGTACAAAAAAAAAAAAAAAAAATTAGACAGGCATAGTGGCAAACTCCTGTAGTCCCAACTACTTGGGAGGCTGAGGCAGGAGGATCACTTAAGCCCCCAGGAGTTTGAGGTTGTTGTTGAGTTATGATGATGCCACTGCATTCTAGTCTGGGTGACAGAGGGAGACCAGGTCTCAACATAATAAAAAATAAATAAAAATCTAATGAAATTGTGTAGCTCTGTCAGGGCCTAGGACTGGCCAAGTCTCGGGCCCAGCTTAACTAGGTTCCAGATGTGGACCGCTAAGCTACCTTGCTCAGGAACAATTGCTCTTAAGTGGCTGAGGGTTATCTACTTTAGCAGGAGAGAAAGGGAGAGAAAGAGAGAGAGAGTCAGTCTTAGAGTAAAGCAGTCTTCTTAGAAAGATAGTTCTTAGTCTTTAGAAGAGCGAAGTGATCTTTAGCAGAGAGATGCTGTGCTGGCATTCTGCAGGCAGGAGTCAGAGTCAGAGTAAGTGATTTCGCGATAGAATGTGCATGCTCCCAACTGCCTTCTCCTCCAGCCTAATATAAGGCTGATCTCGTGCCTCTCAACACCACAGGTGTAGAGACTGCCAATTCCCCACTGCTCTCATCTCGCAAACTCTCATGCTTATTAGGAGAGCTAAATCCCTCTCCATGCCCTTTTCACCAAGGTGTTCCATTATTGAGCTACACAGGTATTTCTTATAACTCACTCCTCCTAGCCATAGGCTATATGGGCTGCTACATAGCTCTCCAAAACTATCCTTTTATTCAGATACACACAGAATTGTCCATATGATTTTTAGAAGTCAGGACGTCCTGAGAGTCATTCCGAGCCTCCTGGATGAGAACCACAGATACATATGAAAGTACTAGACAAGAGTCCTCTACCGAAGCCCAACCTGATCACCTCAGCTTTAAGGGTTCTTTTCTGTAGACATGGAACTTGAGCCCAATCTGGAGATCCAAATTTCATTGGCCAAGCAATTTTGGGATGTGGTTTCTTCTCTGGGCTATATGTTCCAGGGCTAGAAATAAAAATGCAAGAATCATGTTTAGTGATTTAGTGCCATTCATGAACTCCTTCAGTCGCATAGCCATCCTTGAACTAGGCCTAACCTCCTGGGAAAAAGCAACAAGCTGATTAGCCTTTTAATGTCTGCTGAGCACAGGGTTCCTTTGTCTGTTAATATATTTCTAGTTAGATGTTAAAGATAGCCAGTTTTGATATCCAGCAAGGGCAAAGATTGACTATAGTTTAAAAGATACTTCTACAAATAGTATACTCAGCTGAGAGAGCAGAAGCCCCCAGAAGTGGTGGCATCTGCAGTAGAGATGAGTTTGTACTGCCCACAAAAGTGTAGTAACAAGCCACCTACAACAGTGCAGGCATAGCAAAGAGAACCAGTTAAATGTTCTTGTCCATGGGATTATTTTTAAAATTGTGTTTGGCCATAACACTTTGTTTTTTGGTACAGACTTTTTAATGAAGGGAAATAACACTTAGGGTGAACTTGGGAAAAAAACTCAATGTTTTCACTTCCTCAGTGCAAGCTTAGGAAAATTACATTCTCTCTGATGCCGGCATTCCTCATTAATAAAAAAAGGCCACTGCAACTGTTTGCCCTACAATTCCACACCTTCTGAACAGTTTCCTAAAACACTGAGAATAAGCCCCCCAGACTGCAAGACCTGTGTAGGTCAGCCTGCCCTCCTCTGTTCTTGTTCCCCCTTGCTCACTACTTTCTAGTCATGCTGATCTTTCTGTTTTCCTCATACCAAGTTCCTTCCCAACTTGCAGATGTTTAACTTGCTGTTCTTTTTGCCTGGAATGCTCTGTTGCCAGATCTTCACAGCTCAATCTTGTCATTCAGATGTCAGTGTCATTTCCTCGACCCTTGCTAAAGTAGCCCAGCCCCTCACTCCCTCCCATATCATCATCTTGTTT
>CAUYQV010110516.1:0-12884 GCA_963574575.1 Galagoides demidoff
TTTTTTTTTGAGACGGAGCCTCAAGCTATCCCCCTGGGTAGAGTGCCATGGCATCACAGCTCATAGCAACCTCCAACTCCTGGGCTCAAGTGAGTCTCCTGTCTCAGCCTCCCAAGTAGCTGGGACCACAGGCGCCCACCACAACGCCCAGCCATTTTTTGGTTACAGCCATCATTGTCGTTTGGTGGGCCTAGGCTGGGGATTTGAACCCGCCACCTTAGGTGTACGTGGCTGGTGCCTTAGCCGATTTAGCCACAGGCGCCGAGCCTATCCATTTATTTTAAAAGCCCTTAGGAGAGCTTAACTAATTTTACTGTGGCTTTAAAAGTCCCATTCACTGTCCACTTTCTGTGATTGGCAACTAGAGCATTCTAGGTAGCAAGCATGTGGGGGGAGGCGCAGGCTCCATAATCAGGATCCTTGCTCCTCATTTACTGTGTTTCCTTGAGCCAAACTCATCTTCCTCATCCGGCAGGTGAGTATAACCCGTAGGTGTCTTTACTTAGATATGGCTCATGGAGCTTTTCACAATGCACTTTGGCACACAGAATCTACAAAATATTTTAAGTCTGTACCTTAAACTCCCCCTTCCTTTTAACCAACCTCCCAATAAATTCATCAGGGTTTATATACTTTTCACAAATTAAAAAACTCTCCTTTCACATATTATTTCCTACTATTTTCCCTAGACTATTTGTGCCATGTTTTTTTTTAATATAGGTCACCACCACCACCCCTATCACTATGGGGAAAATGGAAAGGGTGGGGTAGGGGATAATTATTTGCCTGGATTTCTCTGTCCCCTGCAGGTAGGCCTCAAGATATATAAGTGAAACATAGTGAAATCTGTTCAATAACAAAGATTTGGGCGGCGCCTGTGGCTCAAGGAGTAGGGCACTGGTCCCATATACCAGAGGTGGCGGGTTCAAACACAGCCCTGGCCAAAAAATAAATAAATAAACTCAAAGATTTGTTCCTTCTCAGATAAAGCAGTTATCATTAATAAATCCTAAAGCAAACGTCAGGTAAAATGACTCTTTAATAGGCCTTATCTTCCTTTACCTTTATTTCCAAGTGCTTTCCTTTCAGGGATTCAGTGGGCAAATCAAATAAAAAAGATTCCCTCCTCCCTTGATCCATCAATCCTTACCGCAACATACCTATATTAGCCATGTGTATTTCTATACCTCTTACAGACCAAATAAATTCATACATAACTTAATAGTATAAAAAAGGATTACTTTTTTTTGGGGGGGGGCACTTTATTACCCTTGGTAGAATGCTGTGGTGTCACAGCTCACAGGAACCTCCAGCTCTTGGGCTTAGGCGATTCTCTGGCCTCAGCCTCCCAAGTAGCTGGGACTACAGGCACCTGCCACAAGGCCCGGCTATTTTTCTGTTGCAGTTTGGCTGGGGCCGGGGCCGGGGCCGGGTTCGAACCCACCACCCTCGGTATAAAGGGCTGGTACCCTACTCACTGAGCCACAGGAGCTGCCTAGGATTCCTTTTCTCTAGTATGGTCATTTTAGGTAGAGTCCAATCCTCTTCTGCTTAACAAACACTAAAAACTCTTCCCCCTTAGAATGCAGTACCTAGGACTAACTTTATTGATCGAATAGTCACATTAGCTAGAAGGAATCGATTATTCACACCAATAACCAAAGAACTAGTTAGCATAATGTAAGACTATTTAATGTGTATAATAAACTCCAATCCAGAAAATATCTTCAGAAACCAAACTGATACTGTACACATTCTACCTGCCAAAGTCCTGTTTCAATCTGTAATCACATTTACTAACAGAAAACAGAGCTACCAACACTTCTCAAAATCATTAGATTGTTTGCTATGGGGCAATGCTATGGAATACATTTAGCTATCAGGAATAACCTCCTCAGTTGTAGATGCATTCAAAGCAAAACAATTAAATATCCTTCAAGGTATTTTTCCTTTGTTTTTACTAGTTTAGTGATTAATATAATTTACATGGAAGATTTCCTTGTTCTGAAAAGTAAGGTGCATCACCCTTTCTTCTGATAAGTGATGGCTGTGTCCTGTGGCAGCAGCATAACTGTTGTCTTCCAGTTGGAAGGTATTTCCTAAACCATGACAGTGACAGTAGATATTAGCTGCTAAGTAACTTAAGGACCTAGTCTGACACAGCTTTTGTTAGACTGCATTCCATACGCCTGCCACCACTGGCAAGAAGGAAACTTGTTTAAGACGCACTAAACAAAGCCCAGACAAATTCAAACTGAGCTGACCAGTAAGATGGCCGCCTCTAAATGGACGCCCTTGTCATATAAGAGGGGAAACTATTTCTCTAGTACTAGAAGATGCTTATAGTTCACTGCAACTCTGAACTCCTAGGCTCAAAGAATCTTCCTACTTGAACCTGTCAACTAGCTGGGAATACAGGCACATGCCACCACGCCGGGCTAATTTTTGCGTTTTATTCTTTGGTGGAGACAGGGTCTTGCTATGTTGTACAAGCTGGTTTCAAACTTCTAACCTTAAGTGACTCTACTTGACTTGGTCTCCCAAAGTACTGGGATTACAGGAAGAAAGTAGAAATTGAATAATTAAAATACAAAAAGAACATTTAAGAAAGATGACATAAATTGAGAGAATATATGTCCTTAAGACCCAGGGATGTGGGCAGCACCTGTGCCTCAGTGAGCAGGGTGCCTCAGCGAGGGTGGTAATTCAAACCCGGCCAAGGCCAAACTGCAACAAAAAATAGCCGGGCGTTGTGGCCAGTGCCTATAGTCCCAGCTACTTGGGAGGCTGAGGTAAGAGAGCCTAAGCTCAAGAGCTGGAGGTTGCTGTGAGCAGTGATGTTATAGCACTCTATAACATAGAGGGGGCAACATAGTGAAACTCTGTCTCCAAAAAAAAAAAGAACTTCCCACCCTTCATAGCTGTTCAGGTTCCTTATCATTCTCTACCCGATAGTGATATCCCCTGGTCTGTCGTCAGCAAGAATCCTGTAAAGTTGGTTTAGCAAGAATCCCCCTTACCCTTGATGTAGCTTATTAACTGCCCATCCAGTGACTTCCACTTTGCTCCTTGGCTATAAATTCTCACTTGCCCACGCTGTATTTGAAGGCGTGCCCAATCTCTGTCCCACACTACAAAACCCACTGCAGTGGTCCCTATGCCTATGGCAACAGTCCTGAATAAAGTCTGCCTTACTATAATCTAATAAGTGCAGCAATCATGGGATGAGACCAAACTGGGCCTACTTTGCTGATGACAAAATGTCAAGTTACCTTGTAGGTATAACAAGCCAAAAACAAGTCAACATAGCATCATGTGTGCTATGACTTTAACTTCTAACAACACCTAGAACTGACAATTCTTCCCCTTAGAACCAAGAAGACCAGGACATGATCAGAACATGAATGCTAGAACTCTTTCAGAAGCAAGAGGTCTGTTGTCCAGAAGATCCTTCACATATGGTACCATAAATGGTCAAATCTGAATCCCTCCCGTCAGATCCTGCCAACCCAACGTTACACAACCCGTGCTCTCCAAGCTCATAAACTTGCCTTACATCCCACACCAGGGAGACAGACTTCAGCCCACAATAAAGCTGTGAGTCTTTACTGAGTATTCCAATAAAGCTGTTCTTTTCTCAAAAACCAGTGTCATATTATTGGCTTTTATGTGCATTAGGCAGTGAGCCCATTTGCTCAATAATAGTGTCACTGGATCATGTTTTCTTTTTTGTTGATTTTTGGTTTTTTCTGTAGAAATAGTTTCACTTTATTGCCCTCGGTAGAGTGCTGTGATGTCACAGCTCACAGCAACCTCCAACTCCTGGGCTTAGCTGGGACTACAGGTGCCTGCCACAATGCCCAGCTATTTTTTTGTTGCAGTTTGGCCAGGGCTGGGTTTGAACCCGCCAACCTCAGTATGTGGGGCTGGTGCCCTACTCACTGAGCCACAGGCACTGCCCATAAGGTCATCTGTGTGTGTGTGTGTTGTAGTTTGGCGGGCAGATTTGAACCCACCATCCTCGGTATATGGGGCTGGTGCCCTACTCACTGAGCCACAGATGCCGCCCACTGGATCATTTTTCTATAAGACTACGAGGGCTGTCACTGGTATTCATGGTAAAATTTTTGCAAACAGAAAAGGGAACTCCCTAGAGGCCAAAACAAATTCACACCAAGGGCTCCACTCACAACTATGGCCTCTATAACCACATGCAGTAGGTGTGGCCCCAATCACATTCCCTTACCTCTTGGGCCACCAACCCCTGACAGCAATGTGTTTGGCCCCAGTGCCAGATGTAACCAGTTCACATAGAACTACACACAGAAATCTTTAACTTCTCAGCTCTTAACAAGCTTCAACCATTGCCAAAACTGGTTGGCAATGGAAAGATATATCTATTTTTTTCTTAGTAAAAAAAGGATGATTACAACATATATCTGGTTATTTTTTTTAATGTTAGCAGCCAGGATAATTTGGGGGAAAGTGTGATGACACTGAAGAGCCAGAGGCAAAGCTATTTGGGGGCATAAGACTCTAATCTAAATTCACTAATACCTCCTTGACTCAATCCGTGTGGATGCAGGAGAAGTCATTCAAAAACCAGATCCACTGTTTGCCTTTTCACATTGGAGAAGCTGAGTAATTACAATAAGGATGGGAGTCTAGATTGTGAAAATGTTAGGCAAGCTGCAGAGTTTATTGGCTCAACTACCTGTACTTCAGTCCTTACATGTAAAACTGACCCAAGTTTCTCTATGTGGAACTAAACTGCCTACACTTTCATTTTTGGTCAAAATAACAAAATGTCTGCTCAACGCAGAATGTTTAGTGACAGAAACGGGGCTCTGAACTTTAAAGCTTATCATAATATTATTCTTAATAATTCCACTCAAAATTACACATAAAGACCAGTTCAACTTTAAACTGATCTTCAATTCCTTTGAAGTATTAATATGCTAGCCTCGCCAGCTCTGATCACTTGAGGAAGACCTAAGCAAAATTCAATGCAAATAAAATTAAGCATGAAACCTCTGAGGCAGTGAAGCAGAAAACAGATGCCCTTGTTTGGGGTCAGACTTTGTTATCTCTAGTGCCAAAGAGGAGCGTGTGACTTAATTACCAGCTGTCCTAACTGGGTTTCCTGACCTCAGGGCATTACTTAACCAAAATTGTGATATAGTGAATTACAAAGACTAGACGGACATATGGACAGAAAGGGGGCTCTTTAAGACTCCCTGAACTCGTGAAGGACACTAAGAATCAGTTCATATTAAGCAAAAGTAAAGCAGCTGTTGAGGTCAAAGAGCTGTGACAAACACGCAGAAATTAGAGCAAAACTATGAAGTAAAAATAGGGGGAAGGGAAGTCCCCATATTAACAATTTGACTTTGTTCATAAAATAAAAATATTTTTCCAATGAAATTATTCTTTCTTCTATATATACACAGATCCAGTGGTATGGTGCATAACCGTCAATGTAAAACCATATAAACCATGGCTAAAAACAATCAAAGTTTCCAACTCCCTTGAATAACATTAACAAGCAATCATAAGATATCCCAAGTGACTAAGACCTAACTTCATTTTCATCTTTAGAAGATGAAAACCAAGAATTTCTCTAGTTTCCAAGACAACCAAAAGAATTCTGAAGGCAAGCTAAAGTGTAATCTGTACCTAAAGATATACTATACCCTATATAGCAGGGTAGAAATTTCAAGAAATAATTTTTAATCAATTTCTAAACACTCACTAAGCTCAGACAGATCAGACATCAAAGTCTGGCTTTGCCACGTAGTAGTGAGTTACTTTTGGCAGTTAACTTACTGTGTCCATTTAAAAGAAGAAGAAGAAGAAATAATATCTATCTGATACAGTTGTTATGAGGATTAAAATAGATAATTCATGTAACACAGCATGCTGTAGGGCATTTAGAGAGCACTCAGTAGAAGGCTACTTATTTAATTAAGGAAGAGATCTGATAAATTTAAATGATCAGGATGAACATCACATATGATCCCAAGTCCCTGAAAGCTTGGAAAAAGAGCTCTGAGAAAGAGACATATAAAGACAAGAAAATACCAAACCAAGGTGGGGAGAAACACCTGAGAAGCAACATGAAGGAGCTCTGAACAGTGAACTTCACTCAGGGAAGGACAATCCTCTTGGGCACGAAATTGCTCAGAAGTGAAGGTTTGGTCCTCAGTGTCAATAAAAGCTAGAGGAGGACTCTTTACACCCAAAGACAAAATGAGAATTAAATGGGTTACAAGATTCAAAAGATAGGGCATTTTCAGTAAAACAAGATGAAGTTATTTTAAGATGGGAAAAACATGAGAACTGAGGAAATCTTCTATTCCTTTTATAATGCATTAAAAAAAGGATATACTTGGGCAGAGCCTGTGGCTCAGTGGATAGGGCACCAGCCCCATATACTGAGGGTGGTGGGTCAAACCTGACCTAGGCCAAACTGCAACAAAAAAATAGCCAGGTATTCTGGTTGGTGCCTGTCGTCCCAGCTACCTGGGAGGCTGAGGCAAGAGAATCGCCTAAGCCCAGGAGTTGGAGGTTGTTGTGAGCTGTGACTTCACAGCACTCTACTGAGGGCAATAAAGTGAGCTTCTGTCTCAAAAAAAAAAAAAAAACAAAACTCTATTTAGTAATAATATACATCTCTATGCCCAGTAGCCTTGCCTCTGGCTCTATGGATTTTGTTAAATCTCTCTTAAATTTTCAAAGGAATGTATGTCTCAACCTAAAAAATTACTGGAGCAAAGCCCTTTCATCATTAGTACTATTTAAGCAGCACATCTTAATCCAGATGACCCCAAATTCTCTCATCATTTCCTTCCTAAATATATTTTTTATTTTTTAATTCATAATATTTGGGCAATTATAAAATACATGTATAGAGATGTTTACTAAACCCATCTCCCAGAGAAGTAATATAACACCAACATCAACCACAAAAAAACCCATCATATCACATGTAATTAGACTATATTATATGTCTAAGGTGTGGTGGGGATATTCATGGCAACGTAGCTAGTATACAAAGAAGTCCATCACTTATTTAAGAAGCATATCATTGATATGAAATGACAATGCTTGGCTTGGAACCCATAGCACAGTGGTTATGGCGCCAGCCACATACACCGATGCTAGTGGGTTCGAACCCAGCCAGGGCCAGCTAAACAACATCAACTGCAACAAAAAAATAGCTGGGCTTTGTGGTGGGCACCTGCAGTCCCAGCTACCTGAGAGGCTGAGGGAAGAGATTTGCTTAAGCCCAAGAGTTTGAGGTTGCTGTGAGCTGTGACGCCACGACACTCTACTAAGGGCGACAGCTTGAGACTCTGTCTCAAAACAAAAAGAAATGATGATATGCTTGAAACTCTACAAATTTGTCTGGGCTATGAACTATTGTCTTGTCATCCCAAAAAATGAATTACAAAAGAGACCTTGCCAATAGAGTCTAGAGTTAATGTGAGAAATTATTCATAGGGAAATATTTTCTCAAAATGAATTAACAATGTGAAGACATATTTTTAAGAAAATGTTTCCAAAGCTAGAGATTTTTCATTGTTCACATAGGAATCAGGTGTTCATGTTTCCACTGGACCAAGTGTACAGCACAAGGGAATCATTTGGAGAATGACAGTCACCCATGACTTTAACCCACTTTTCAAGGTCATATGTATCTATTAAAAGAAAAACTGAAAATAATAATCTTTGCAAAGACATAAATGGGTATATATTTCTGTAAGCCGTTCCCTTCTTGGCAATTTAAACATAATTTATAGTAGTAATAATTACACCACATAAGTACATTTTCACTTCAATTTCTTTTATCATTGTTTATGTCTTTCTTTTTTCTTGTCTCTCTTTTTTTAAGCCTTAATATCTTATCTAAATGCAACTGGAATAAAGTAATGCCAAAGCCATGTTCACTGCCAATGAGCAACAAAACTTGTAAAAACTTGTAAGCACAAACAGGTCTGTTCAAGTTGACAATTATAAAAGTTGAAAATAATACTTTAAAAACTTAGTTATAATAATGTCTATTTCAAGTGTGTCTCCGGGAGCTTATTCAGATAGCAGAATAACTGTTTTAAACAATTCTGATGACATTATCCATTGCCAGTGCAAAATTCTATTAATAGCATGGATCATCTCCAAATGCCCAACAATATATACAGGATGGCCATGAAATTATTAATAGATGATCATATATTAGTGGATGAATATTTTAAATTGCCCACAAATTTTATGGCCCCCTGTAAGTATTATCACCTTACAAATTATGAAGATAAAGTTTGAAGACTTTGAGATATAGATACAAAGGCTCTGTTTTTCAGAATCATCTTGCTAATATATATGAGATACATACATTTTAGAAAATGTCTATAGTGCTTTCAGATAAATGTGTGAATTTTAAAACGTAACCATAGAGTAGAGAGCATATTCACATGTCATTCATTCAAGTTATGCTGAAAACATCTGGTGGGGGGGGAAGGAAAATGCAAAAGGGGATAGTCTTAGACATCAAGAAAATATTATCAGATACTCACAATATGCAAAAGTTTTAACACATCCACAAACCTGTAAGAAACAGCAATGAAAAAAACATTTTAAATGAGTCCGTGAGGGCAGAAGCAGTCTTCTGAACTGTAAACTTGATACCTACACTTTCTCGGAGCTCATGATCTCTTTGGCAATATGATGAACTTTACTTTTCATTCCATTGTCTTCACCCTATGGATAAGAGTACATTAAAAAAAAGTAAGACCTCATAAAAGGATAATGAAGTACAGATATGAGCTAGTCAGATATAAATTTTAACTCTGATACATGTAAGTTTCTTATTAGCACACAATTTATACCATATAACACCTCAAATGGCAAACATGGAGACTCAGGTGAGCAATAAACCATAATATAGGCGGCAGCACAGACTGATCCTTACTGACATTAGCTGGACTGATGGAGGACCATGAGTAGCTCCAGAACCTTGAGGAAGCACAGCCATCAATGGTCCAAAAGGGAACAGTCCCAGACAAAAAGCCTGCAGGGGAAATGACCTCTACAGGGGTCAATGAAGAGGAAACCTGTGGGTGCACACAAGTATTTTATGACTTCTTAGTGAACATCCAATCAGAATGTGTGGGAGAACATTCCCTTGAGTAGACCATTTTAACTCAGCTGACTAGATTTACCTTAAATTAACAAACACTAACTTTGTTTTAATTTTATGTTGTTTTTTCTGTTTGCTTTGTTTTGTTTTGAGACAGAGTCTCACTATGTCACCCTCAGTAGAGTGCTGTCGCATCACAGCTCACAGCAACCTCAACTCTTGGGCTCAAGTGATTCTCTTGCCTCAGTATCCCAAGTAGCTGGCACTACAACATCCCCCACAAGACCCAGCTATTTTTTGGTTGTAGTTGCCATTGTTGTTCGGCAGGCCTGGACTGAGTTAGAACCTACCAGCTCTGGTGTATGTGGTTAGCACCCTAACCACTGAGCTATAGGCGCTGAGCCAAAATTTAGAATTGTTGATCACTTCTATGTTCAGACCTACAAGGGAGAACTTTTTTGTGTAGATTCATTTTTTACTATATTGAGAATCATTAGGTCATACATAATTGGCCAAGAGAAGTCAAACACAGTGGATATATAAAGTGAGAACTGGACCAAAAGTAGGATCCCAAACAATACCCATTTAAAACAGAGATTTTCCAGTTCAGCGCCTGTGGCTCAATCGGCTAAGGCGCCAGCCACATACACCTAAGGTGGCGGGTTTGAATCCCCAGCCCGGGCCCGCCAAACAACAATGATGGCTGTAACCTAAAAACGGCCGGGTGTTGTGGCGGGCACCTGTGGTCCCAGCTACTTGGGAGGTGGAGGCAGGAGACTCGCTTGAGCCCAGGAGTTGGAGGTTGCTATGAGCAGTGATGCCATGGCACTCTACCCAGGGGGAAAGCTTGAGGCTCCGTCTCAAAAAAAATAAATAAATAAAAAATAAAACAGAGATTTTCCAAGACTCAGATAGATTATCAGCAAAGCTGAGAAGACAACTCACATTTCCTAATAGCTAAACTAAGAATTATAGTCCCATACATGCACTGCTAAACATATACCCACATATCTACTCCCCCACAAAGGTTTAACAAACATTCTGTAATTATTTGCTTTAAATCTTTTCATGAAAAAAATTGCTTTTTAAAATATTTTTTGGAGATAGAGTCTCACTCTGTTTCCCTAGGCTACAGTGCCATGGTGTCAGCCTCACTCACAGCAAACTCAAACTCCTGGGTTTAAGCAATCTTGCTGCCTCAGCCTCCAGAGTAGCTAGGACTACATGCACCTGCCATGACACCTGGCTAGTTTGTCTATTTTTAGTAGAGACAGGGTCTCACTCTTGCTCAAGGCTGGTCTTGAACTCCTGACCTCAAGTAAACCTCCTCCCTCAGCCTCTCAGAATGTGAGGATTACAGGTCTGAGCGACCTTACCTAGCTGAAATATTGTTAAATATAACATTAGAGTTCTTGTCCTCCTCCTCGGGAAGTAACCACTAATCTTGCAGTTTGTGTATATTTGTCTCTCCATGTTTTCACACTTTACTGCATAATTTACATGCATTACCCGGAAATCCTAACCCTTCCATCAGAATATAAACCCTAACCCTCCCTTTGGATCCTGCAATTCCTCTTCTAGGTGTATATCCAAAAGACCAAAAATCACTTTGCAAAAAAGATATTTGCACCAGACTATTCACTGCAGCTCAATTTGTAATAGCCAAGTCATGGAATAAGCCCAAGTGCCCATCAACACATGAATGGATTAATAAATTGTTGTATGTGTATACTATGGAATACTACACAGTCTTAAAAAAAGATGGAGACTTTACCTCTTTTATGTTTACATGGAGGGACCTGGAACATACTCTCTTGAGTAAAGTATATCAAGAATGGAGGAAAAAGTATCCAAGTACTCACACTTTCTTATGAAAGATAGAACACATCTACAGCATCGCCCAAGATGAAGGAGAGAAATGGAGTGGGAAGGGAGAGGAGGGGATAGGTTTGATAGAGGGAGGGTAAATGGTGGGACCACACCTATGGATCATACTGTAAGGGTACAAGTCAAATCTATCAAGTGTAGAACATAAATGTCTTAACACAATAATCAAGTAAATGAGGCAAAAGCTATATTAATTAGTTTGATGTAAGCATGTCAAATTATATTAAAAAATCAATACATAGTACCCCACATTTGCATAAATGTATTCATGACTTTAAAAAAATATATAATTTTTTTATTCATAAAAAATCCTATTTATACAAATATAAAAGATGTTCAAATAAGGCTATGAAACCAACTATTTATGAAAACAATCTTTAAAGAGCAATCAATTACTAATTCAGGTATAAAACAGACCCATTTAATCAGCTTAGAATATTATGTTTTGCTACTCTTAATTTACCTCCTAAAGTCTTTCCCTAAAGGGACAATTAGATCTATTTGACCCTATTGCCATCATTATTCCTGTTTTCTAAGACAGGTTGTTTAATGTTCTTCAGACAGGCTGTTGAATGACAGGCTAACACTAAGTTTTGCTCAACTCCACCCCATTCGCTCACCTTTTAAACTACACATAGCTAAAATTCTTTAGAAAGCAATCTTAAGCACAATCTGATCTCGCACACCACGTACCAGTCATAGGCTAATAACGATGATTGTGTGTGTGTGTGTGTGTGTATACACACACATGAATAATTATTATTAGGAATGCATTAGAAATGAAAAACAGAAACCTAACCCATTGAAAGAACTGAAGGCTTGACTCCACACTCTCCATTTTCAAATAATGTGAGGGTCCTTAAAGGTCAAGAGAGGAACTCAGCAATAGCTTTAAAGAAATGTAAGCACATTATAGGTCTTTTCCTATTTCTTAATTTTTCTTTTTGGAGACAGAATATCACATTTTCACCCTCAGTAGAGTGCCGTCGCATCACAGCTCACAGCAACCTCAAGCTCTTGGGTTCAAGTAATTCTCTTGCCTCAGCCTCCCAAGTAGATGGGACTACAGGTGCCCACCACAATGGCTGGCTATTTTTCAGAAAAAAGGTCTCACTCTGGCTCAGGCTGGTCTCAAGCCTGTGAGCTCAGGCAATTCACCTGCCTCGGCCTCCCAGAGTGCTAGGATTACAGGTGTAAGCCACCGTGCCCAGCCCTTTTCCCTATATTTTAAGTAAATTTTTTTTTCTTTTTTTCTTTTCACATCAGACGGGTAATGTGCCAATGTCATAACAAGATTTGTGGGAGGCACATCTCATGCACATACTTGAAAACCCAATCATCATGCTTATGAACTACAAAAGGATCTTAAATAAAATTTTGTTTGAATTTAATTTCAGAATGTTATAGGGGTACAAATGTTTTAGTTACATGCATTACTTTTGTACACCTTGAGTCAAGGTTATAATTATGCCCATCCCCCAGACAGAGCACTCCGTAGACGTGGAAGCATTCATTTAGTAGACATAGCTAAAACGCACACCAGGTCTATACAGGAATTTCAAGTAGGTGTAATTTATTTTTGGCATCCAACCCTTCTTTCCTTCCTTTTTTTAGCACTCTCCTTTTGTTAAGTTTCTATTCTATACCTTTTTCATCTTATCAGGATCTTGTTCTGCCAGGGCCTGTGTAGAGCTGAGAGAGGATACCCAGGAAGGGTGAGGTCTGGGAGAACAGATCTTCTCAAGGAGACCACAGACTACACTTGTGGGGTCCTCTCCATGGTGACTCAGCTCTTGGGAATTCGTAAACTCAACTTCCTGAAACTTGGAAATTTCCAAGTTCTGTGAAATCCTGTAGTTCTATA
>CAUYQV010110519.1:0-39439 GCA_963574575.1 Galagoides demidoff
TGCAAAGGTCTTCAAGGACACTTTTTTCCTTTTTATGTCATAGATTTCTAAGGAAATGGAAGTGTGTTCTTCACACTTTACTGCTGCAATGGAATGTTGTAGAGCAGGAACCCAAGCACAAAGATCAGACATGGATTTCACAGACTTGAAGGGTACATCTCACAATTCATATTTCTACTTTTATTGTGTTTTACTTCTTTCTCTAAAATAGTCTTGAATTGAAAGGTAGGAGTCTCACTGAATGACCTCTCTTAAAATTGGGATAGGCACTGTGTTCAGTAATGTCCTCAATAGCTCAAGTTATTTTTAGGAATATCAGCCTATCTGGAAAGGTCCAATATTCCCGACCTCAGTGTCAGTGATACCAGAGTTCTAATAGTGGATTTCCAGGCTCTTAGTCTTGACGATTCGATGAATGAATCGACAGACCACAGAATGAACAGTGCTTTTATTTACAACTCAAAGAATCAAACCTCTTTGCTGGGCAGGATGCAAGTGTTACAACTCTTGTGAAAACAACTCTTACAAAGAGCCAAGCCTCTTTGTAGAGCAGGATAGATGTGCTACATTTCTTACAAAGGACCAGGCCTCTTTGCAGGGCAGGATCAGCAGCAGAAGTGTTACAGCTCTTGCAAAGGACCAAGCCTCTTTGTAGGGCAGGATCAGCAGCGGAAGTGTTACAGCTATAGCTCTTACAAAGGACCAAGCCTCTTTGCAGGGCAAGATCAGCAAAGGGCCAAGCCTCTTTGTAGGGCAGGATCAGCAGCAGAAGTGTTACAGCTATAGCTCTTACAAAGGACTAAGCCTCTTTGCAGGGCAAGATCAGCAAAGGGCAAAGCCTCTTTGTAGAGCAGGATCAGCAGTAGAAGTCCCACAGCTCTGGCTCCTTCTTCCTGGATGGTCTGCTGGTCTTGTTCTTCTACTCTATCTTCCTGGAAGGTCTGCGAAGATCTGCCCCAGGCACTCTGCTCAGGGGCCTTATATAGGTGTAATAGCTTAGGTGTGATTGGTCTATAAAATTGAACAATCAGGAACAGGATTAAAAATGGACCAATCAGGGATGGGCACCACTGTTTTCCCTTGATTGGCAGGTCCTCCAGCGCTGCTCTACTGGAACCTCTGGGGGAAGAAAGCTCCCCTGCTTACTCCAGCCTGTCGGGTTTTTTTGCCGGTTGCTGTCACCAAGACAAGGTGGCAGGTTCCCTCCCCAGGCCCTACTCGGCTGAGCTGGCTGGGGTGCCACTTTTCCCGTATCACCGGCTCCTACAGAACCGATCTGATATTGAGACCCCAAAATAAAATATATATGGAGTCTCAAAAGGGGGGAATGAGAGAGGATACCTGGGAAGGGTGAGGTCTAGGAGAATAGACCTAAAACTCCTCTCTCAAGGAGACCACAAGGAGGGTCTTCTCCAGGATGACTCAGCTCTTAGGAATTTGTCGACTTAAGTATATAAACTTCTGGAACTGATTAAGAAACTGGGTAATTACTCTGTGACACTTTCTGTGTTCATGGTAAATAAATCTTTCTTTTATTAATTTACCTTATGGGTCAGTGCCTGTAGCTCAAGCAGCTAAGGCACCAGCCACATACACTAGAGCTGGCTGGTTCAAATCCACCCCGGGCCTGCCAAACAACAATGACAGCTACAACTGAAAAATAGCCAGGTATTGTGGTGGGCGTCTCTATTCCCAGCTACTTGGGAGACTAAGGCAAGAGAATCACTTAAGTCCATGAGTTGGAGGTTCCTGTGAGCTGTGATGCCACAGCACTCTACCCAGGGCGACAGCTTGAGGCTCTGTCTCAAAAAAAAAAAAAAATTGAATTCACTCCCAAGATGGCGCCCGAGTAACAGCTTCTGTGCAGACAAGCGCAGTGAGAGTGGGGAGAGAAGACTCCAGGCATCTCTAGTTGGTGGGTTTTGCACAGAGGCTTCCTGTTAGTGACACAGGAAGTCAGTGAGAGACCTCTGGAGCCCACGAGAAGGACAGACATGGTGGAAAACTGGCAAGTGCTGGGTGCATTTGTTCGGTTGGAGGCTGCCTGTAATTGTAACCATAGTAACAGCAAGACTGCAAGCAGGAAGAGCCTTACCTATGGGCTATTTTGGTTTTCTTGGACTTAGGCAATGATTGAACTGCCTTGGGAGATCTTGGGCAGGTGTGCAGACAACTTTGGGCATTTTCTGGGGCCCCGCCCTTACAGCTAGTGTGGGGGAGCTGCCTCTGCATGCTGCAGTGCAGGAGTTGGCCAGGAGACCTTGGTCATATACTGCTTGGTTGTTTGGTTTTGAGTTTTTCTTTTCTATTTTTTTTCTTAATTTCAACATTTTTCCTTGACATTTTTGTCTTTTTTTGCTCTTTTTCCTCCTTTTTTTCCACTATACTAGTTTAAATACAATCTTCCATTTTTGCTTTCTTTAACAGCTAGAATTTCATTTTTGTCAGTGTTTCTGTCCCTATTATTTGTTTTTTCCCCCCATTTTTTGCCCCTTAGGGTTTTCGCTTATTTGTTTTCATTTAATTTATACTATCTTTATCTTTCCTCTAAACCTGGTGGAGGTGGGGTAATGTGTCTCATCCAGCTGGGAAAGAGCTGTTGACCTCAAGGGAACCACCCATCCCAGTACCTCCATAGGTTGGGGGGTTTTTAAGGTCGGGTCATAGTACACTACTCTACACCTACATTACTCTTGTTTTCTTCATTTGATGCCTTTCTTCTTTTTGTCAATATTTCCTTTTACTCATGCCCTCTTCTTTCTTGTTATTCTTTCTTTTTTCCATTCTTGCTCTTCAGTCTTCTCATCCTTTTGGAAGGATTCATTAAAACTTTAGGCCAGAGGCACAATTACTTAAAGAGCAAGAAAAGGTGAAAGGAAAATTAGGCAAGGAAATAGGTACAAAAACCACTCATGAAGACGAATCAGCAGAAAAATCCTGGCAACATAAAATACCAGTTCAGAGTAACCCCTTCTAGGGATCGTTTGGTAGCTATAGAAGAGGATTCCTCTCATAAAGAAATGTTAGAAGTGGCAGAAAGGGGCTCAGCGCCTATGACTCAAGTGGCTAAGGTACATACACCTAAGGTGGTGGGTTTAAATCCAGCCTAGACCCACCAAAACAACAATGACAGCTACAACCAAAAAAATAGCCGGGCATTGTGGTGGGCACCTGTGGTCCCAGCTACTTGGCAGGCTGAGGCAGGAGACTCACTTGAGTCCAGGAGTTTGAGGTTGCTGTGAGCTTTGATGCCACGGCACTCTACCCAGGGGGATAGCTTGAGGCTCTGTCTCAAAAAGAAAGAAAGAAAATAGAAATGACAGAAAAAGAATTTAGAATACAGATGATGAAAACAATGAAGGAAATTGCTGATAAAGTGGAAAATAACAAAAAGGAAATCCAGAAACAATCAAATAAGTGGTGAACAATATGAAGAATATAGAGAGGATATAGCAGAGCTGAAGGAACTGAAGCAGTCAAGTAGGGAATTCAAGGATGCAACAGAAACTATCAAAAACAGAGTAGAACTTGCAGAAGAAAGAATCTCAGATGTTGAGGATAAAGCTTTTGAGATAACTCAGATAGTTAAAGAAGCGGAAAAGAAGAGAGAGAAAACAGACGTTCACTGACAGAATTATGGGACTCTATGAAGCCTTCAAACATATGAGTTATAGGTATCCCTGAGGGGGAAGAAGAATGCCCCAGAGGAATGGAAGCCATTCTAGAGAATATTACAAATGAAAACTTTCCAAATATCCCCAAAGATTTTGACATACTCCTTTCAGAGGGATATTGGTCCCCTGGTCACCTCAACTCAGAGACTCTCCAAGACACATTGTGATGAAACTATCTAAAGTCAAGACAAAAGAAAAGATTTTGCAAGCTTCCAGAAATAAGTGGCAACTGACCCAAAGGGGCAAATCTATCAAGGTGACCACAGACTTCTCTAACAAAACTTTTCAAGCCAGAAGACAATGGTCATCTATCTTTAACCTACTTAAACAGAACAATTTGCAGCCCAGAATTCTATATCCTGCTAAGTTAAGCTTTAAAATCAATGGAGAAATCAAATCTTTTATTGATATGCAAACATTGAGGAAATTTGCCACAACAAGACCAGCTTTACAGGAAATATTTCAACCTGTTCTACACACTGACCATCACAATGGACCTTCAGCAAAGTAAACACTCAGAAATTAAAAAACAGAACCTAATTTCCACGATGATGCAAAAGACAAAAATGAAGCAATGGACTTTCACAAAATAAGCTGAATAGAACACTACCACACTTATCAATTAGCTCTATAAATGTCAATGGCTTGAATTCCCCACTGAAGAGGCATAGATTGGCTGACTGGATTGAAAACACAAGCCATCCTTTTGATGTCTGCAGGAAACACACCTCATATCAAAAGACAAATTAAAACTTAGCGTTAAGGGTTGGCAGTCAATTTTTCAGCAAGTGGAATCCATAAGAAAAGAGGGGTTGCAATCTTATTTTCAGATACATGTGGATTTGAAGCAACCAAAGTCAAAAAAAGACAATGATGATCACTTCTTATTGGTCGAGGGAAAGTTACAGCAAGACATTTCAATTTTAAATATTTATGCACCCAATTTAAATGCCCCCAGATTCTTGAAACAGACATTGCTTACTCTGAGCACTATGATATCCTGTAGCACCATAATAATAGGGGACTTTAACATCCCTCTCTCAGAGCTGGACAGATCCTCTAAACAGAAATTAAACAAAGATATTAGAGATTTAAATGAGATCCTAGAACACCTGTGCTTGACAGACATATATAGAACAACCCATCCCAAAGATAAAGAATATACATTCTTAGGTGGTGACTATGGCACTGTGAGTAGGGTGCTGGAACCATATACTGAGAGTGGCAGGTTCAAACCTGGCCCCAGCCAAACGGCAACCAGAAAATAGCCAGGTGTTGTGTCCAGTGCCTGTAGTCCCAGCTACTTGGGAGGCTGAGGCAAGAGAATTGCTTAAGCCCAGGAGTTGGAGGTTTGGAGGTTGCTGTGAGCTGTGACACCATGGCATTCTACCAAGGGCAACAAAGTAAGACTCTGTCTCTACAAAAAAAAAAAGAAGAAGAAGAAGAATAATATACATTCTTCTCATCTTCCCATGGAACATGCCCCCAAATTGATCATATCTTAGGACACAAAGCAAACCACAATGAAATCAAAAGAATTGAAATTCTACCTTGCATCTTCTCAGTTCACAAGGCACTAAAAGTGGAACTCAACTCCAATAAAAACGTTCAACCTCACACAAAGGCATGGAATTTAAACAATCTTATGCTGAATGACAGTTAGGTACAGGAAGAAATAAAAAAGGAAATTATTAACTTCATTAAGCATAACAACAATGAAGACACAGCTACCAAAACCTATGGGATATAGCAAAAGCAGTCCTGAGAGGAAAACTTATCACTTCCTAAGCCTACATTTGAAAAACAGAAAGGGAGCATATCAACAAACTCACAAGCCATCTGATGGAATTGGAAAAAGAAAAACAATCTAAACCTAAACCCAGTAGAAGAAAAGAAATATCCAAAATTAAATGAGTTATTAATGAAATTGAAAACAAAAGAATAATTCAGAAAATTAATGATACAAGGAGGGTTTTTTTTTGAAAAAAAAAATAAAATAGATAAACCTTTGGCCAGACTAACTAGAAATAAAAAAGTAAAATATCTAGTAACTTCAATCAGAAAGGATAAAGGGGAAATAATGATGGATGCCACTGAGATATAAGAGATTATCTTTGAATATTACCAGAAAATTTATGCCCAGAAATTTATAATGTGAAGGAAATAGATCAATATTTGGAATCACACCCTCTTCCTAGACTTAGCATAGATAATATAGATCTCCTGAATAGACCAATTTTGAGCACTGAGATCAAAGAAACAATAAAAAATCTCCCAACAAAAGAAATACCCTGGTCCAAATGGCTTCACACCAGAATTCAATCAAACCTTCAGAGACGAGCTTATCCCTATAATGCAGAAATTATTCCAAAAAATTGAGGAGGAAGGAATCTTCTCCAACATGTTCTATGAAGCAAACATCACTCTGATACCAAAACCAGGAAAGGACCCAACTGAAAAGGAGAATTTCAGGCCAATTTCACTAATGGATATAAATGCAAAAATTCTCAACAAAATTCTTGCCAATAGATTACAGCTTATTATCAAAAAAGTCATACATCACAATTAAGTAGGTTTCATCCCAGGGATGCAAGGCTGGTTTAATATACATAAGTGTATAAACGTTATTCACCATATCAACATAAGTAAAACTAAAGATTATATGATCCTCTCAATAGATGCAGAAAAAGCATTTGAAACAATCCAGCATCCCTTTCTAATTAGAACACTGAAGAATATAGGCATAGACGGCTTATTTCTTAAACTGATTGAAGCTATGTATGACAAACCCACAGCTAATATTTTATTGAATGGAGTAAAACAGAAACCTTTTCCTCCTAGAACTGGAAGGAGATAAGGTTATCCTCTGTCACCATTACTATTCAACATAGTGCTGGAAGTTCTAGCCAATACAATTAAAGACAAGAAAATAAAGGGCATCCAAATCAGAGCAGAGGAGGTCAAACTCTTCCTCTTTGCTGACAATATGATCTTATACTTAGAGTACCCTAAAGACTCAACCACAAGACTCTTGGAAGTCATTAAAAAATACAGTAATGTTTCAGGACATAAAATCAATGTCCACAAGTCAGTTGCTTTTCTATATGCCAACAACAGCCAAGATGAGAAATTAATTAAAGACACGACTCCCTTCACCACAGCCCCCCCAAAATGAAATACTTAGGAATATGCTTAACAAAAGAGGTGAAGGATCTCTATAAAGAAAATTATGAAACCTTAAAAAAGGAAATAGCCAAGGACTTTAAAAAATGGAAGAACATACCATGCTCATGGCTGGGAAGAATAAACATTGTTAAAATTTCTATACTTCCCAGAGCAATTTACCAATTCAATGCCATCCCTATTAAAATATCAACATCCTATTTTCAAGACTTAGAAAAATGATTCTGTCTTTTGTATGGACCCAGAAAAAAACCCATATAGCTAAGGCAGTTCTTAGTAATAAAACCAAAGCTGAGGTTATCACCATACCAGATTTTAGGCTCTACTACAAGGCTGTAGTGGTCAAAACAGCATGGTACTGGTACAAAAATAGAGACATATACATTTGGAATTGAATAGAAAACCAGGAAATGAAACCAGCAACTTATAGCCACCTAAATTTTGATAAACATTAACAAGAACATCCACTGGGGGAAAGACTCCCTGTTCAATAAATGGTGCTGGGAGAATTGAATATCCACGTGTAAAAGACTGAAACTTGACTCACACCTTTCTCCACTCACAAAAATTGATTCAAGATGGATAATGGACTTAAATTTAAGGCATGAAACGATAAAAATCCTCAAAGAAAGAATAGAAAAAACACTGGAAGATATTGGCCTGGGAAAAGACTTTATGAAGAAGACTGCCATGATAATAGCAACAACTGCAACAATAAACTAATGGGTTTTAATTAAATTGAAAAGCTTTTGTACAGCCAAGGAGACAACAGCCAAAGAAAATAGACAACCTACCCAATGGAAAAGGATATTTGCATATTTTGAATCAGACAAAAGTTTGATAACTAGGTTCTATACAGAATTTCAATTAATCCGCAAGAAAAAAACCAACAATCCTGTACATCAATGGAGAAGAGAGATGAACAGAACCTTCTCTAAAGAAGATAGGTGGATGGCTGTTAAATACGTAAAAAAATACTCATCATCCCTAATTATTAGAGAAAAGCAAATTAAAACCACCCTGAGATATGATCTAACCCCAGCAAGAACGACCTATATGACAAAATCTCAAAACTACAGATGCTGGCATGGATGTGGAGAGAAAGGAACACTTTTACACTGCTGGTGGGACTGCAAACTAATACAACCTTTTTGGAAGGAAGTAAGGAGAAACCTCCAAGAACTGAACCCAGACTTCCCATTTGATCCTGCAATCCCATTACAGGGCATCTATCCAGAAAGGGAAAAAAAAAAAAACCTTTTTATTATAAAGATACTTGTACTAGGCTGTTTATTGCAGCCCAATTTACAATTGCTAAAATGTGGAAACAGCCTAAATGCCCTTCAACCCAGGAATGGATTGGCAAGCTGTAGTATATGTATACCATGGAATATTATTCATTTATTAAAAAAATGGGAGATTTTGCAGCATTTGTACTAACCTGGACAGAGGTGGAACACATTATCCTTAGTGAAGCATCACAGGAATGGAGAAGTATGAATGCTATGTGTTCAACTTTGATATGAGGACAATTAATGACTTAGTGGGGCATGGGGAAGGGGTGAGCAGACAGAGGACGGAGGGGGTGAGGGCAAGGACAAAAAAAAAAAAGAAAAGAAAATAGTGCCTAATTCTCACATAAATTGGATTCAATTTTCACTAAAGTACATCACTTAAACATTAATTTTTACTTATTAATATGTTGTTTAGGATACAGGATACTGCATCCTCATTTAAAAGTGAATTATGTTTGTAATTTCCCCTTTATAATATTATATGTTTTCCAATTTTAATATCAGGTGTATCCAGATTAAGCAGAATGATTTTGAAGTATTTCTTCTTTTTCTACTGTCTATAAGATTTGGCATGATCTGTTTTTGGAAATTATCTTTTATTTTTATTTATACATATTAGTTGTCTATTTTTTGAGACTTTGAAAAACAAATAATGAGAAGTTAATTGATTACTCTATACTAAACCTCAAAGCATTCTATTATAATCATACTCTTATTTGACAATGTGAATGTTACTTTCTTTGCATTACTATTATTATTATTATTATTATTGCTTAACACTTTGTTGCAGCAATTGTCTGATTTCTTTTCTGAATGTATTTATCTTCTTTCATTCTTTACTAGGTTTTTGTTTCTAGTCCTTATCTTTAACATTGTTATTGTTGGTAAATTTTAAGCCTTTTTAATTTGGTGAAGGCAAAAAGTGGAAACCTAATAATCACATGTATGTGTAAAAATAAAAATAATTAAAAAAAATAGTGGCAGTGGTTCAAAGATTGGCTAATGTCTGAGCAATCTGATAATTAAAAAGTGTGTGGGTCAGCACTGCAGAATAGACTCAAATGAGTGTTTATGCCAATCTGATACTGAGGCCAATTTTATTGATATGATTAAAGAATAGTGAGTGACTTGTCAAAAAAGGTAATACCAATTCCTTGTCATTTTGTCCAAGGGGCTTTTTCCTGGATGGCTATGAACTTTGAATTCTTACACTTGTATCTCACTGCGGCCTCATCTAAGTCTGTACTCTGGTGTAACCAGCCAACTAACAAATTCTGATGTACTAACTCATTTTTTTTTTTACTATTTCTTTTGCCACTTCTCATAAAATACATCCAAATACTATGTAAAAAAAAAAAATTACCTTATTGTAAGTTGATCCTTCAGTGGACCTTCTGAGGTAAAGGGTCAGTTTCTTCTCACCCCCATAACTTACACGTTCATTATAGGGATCACAGCAAATGAAAGAGAGGCACTTCGACCAACAGAGATCTCACAGACCACCAAGGCTTGAACAAAAGGTCTTTATTAGTGGGGGAGGGAGGCTGTAGAGTAGCACCAAGGAGGAGAGAAAAGAGGGGAGAGAGATAAGGAGAGAGTGGGGAAGAGAAGAGAGAGAGCCAGTAGAGGAGAATGAGGGGGAAGAGGGAGAAAAGAGAAAGAAGGGAGCAGACACATATCCTTATATAAGGAAGTCTCAGAATGGTGACAGGCTGGTGGGATAACCAATAAGGAGTTATTGCTATGACAGACAGAGCCATAGGGGCGGGCAGCAGGAAATTGGAACAGGGTAATGAGGTAAGCAGGCCACTCCCTGTGCTAGGGGAGAAGTTGTAACTTTAAGGGCAGGAAGGGGCTTTGGGGGGAAGGGGCTTTCTGAGGCAATTATCTAACATTCCTCCTTTCTTGATATATAAGGGAGTTGGCCTTGGGATAGTGGATGTCAAGTTCTCTCTTCTGTAATTTCTTCCTGCTGAGAAGGGCACATAGTTTTAATTGACCAACTAGAGGATGATTATGATTTTCACTGGGAGGATGTGGTGGCTGTTTAGACGTGGTGTTCAGGAAGGTCTTGTGGTCTGGAGTAGAGCATAGCCTATTCATGAAGAATGGTTGTTTTTTCTTGTAGGTTGGGAGTTGTATCTGGGGTGTAGGCTTGAAGTACCAGTTGAATAGTTACCTGTTGGGATAACTTTGAGAGTTGGGTTTGAATAAAATGAGTTATGCATGGAGTTATAGTTATTAGTTTAAGGATGACAACTATAGGTGTGAAGAAAGATAGGAGTGTAATTTAGAGTGGGTTTTGAGTGAACCAAGAGAAGTTGGATGATTTGGATTCATGTTTTTTTTTCTCTCTTTTTTTTTGTTTGTTTGTTTACTTGGAGTTTGAGGCTTGTTTTTATGTCTATGTTAGTTGTAATTTTTATTGTTGTTAGTAAGGAAAGTATGGTAATTGAAGCGGCCCATTTTATATGGGTTGTTAGATAAAGAGAGAGAGGAGGTATTGGAATAGGTCAGAGGCAGTAGAGAAGAGATAGATTTGAAATTAAGAATGTAGTATGGTGGAGGGTTTGAAGATTTTTGTATGTTAAAAGATTAGATAGAGCATGAGGAGATAGGATAGTAGTAGGGGAATTAGAAGTGAGTTTTTTTGATTCTTGTATTAGAGTAACTGTGGCTGTTAATGCCTTGAGAAAAGGGGCCTAATTTTGAACAGTGTAATTTAGTTATTTTGAGAGATAAGTAATTAGAGTAAAGGTGGGGGTCTAGCTGATGTTTAAGTATGTTGAGAGTAAATTTATAGTTTTTCATGATATATAGGAGGAAGTGGTGAGAAAGATTAAGAAAGTGGAGGGATGGAGGTCCCAATAAAGTACATAGTAGAGATTTAAAAGGAGTGGAAATGGAGGTTAGGAGAGGTTTGTGAGGGTTACCTTGAGTAGTATTATATACAGGAATAATTAGGAGAGAAAAGTTGGGAATTTATGTTTTTGAGGTATTTAGTTAATTTTTAAAAGGATAAAAGTTCTTGTTTTGCAGTGGGTAGAGGAAAGTTGTGACGAAGGTTTTTTGTTTATGGCAATAGGTTTGAAGTTTGGGGACAGAAGTCTTGCATAATAGGTTGAAGTTTTAAAAGAATAGAGTGGGGAAGTCAATATTGATGTTGAGAAGGAAAAAATAGAGAGTTTTTTTAGTTTAATAATAATTGGAGAGTAGGAGGTAATTGAGGAGGTTTTGGTATTTTAAATTTTAGGATTTATTTGCTCTGGTGGAATAGGCTAGGGTAATCGGCTTTTTATGGTTTGGGAAAGGATGAGGCAGAGTGAGGCAGAAGGAGATGGGTCAGTATTTATTAATTTAAGATTAAAAGTGAGGATAGTACCTAATTTGGAAAGTATGTTATGTACCAGAAGGGGAATAGGATAGGAAGGTAATATCAAAAGGAATATATAAATAAGAAATTGTCAATTACATAGTGTAAAAATGAGTTTGATGTGGACAGTGGGAAAAATATTTTATTCTCGCAATAGAGTTAGGTAATAGGAGGTAGGACCCTTGAACATTTTAAGAACTGCTAGTTCTTGTGTTTAATAGGAAGGCAATCATTTTACCTGCCATCATCAGGGTTACTCTTGGTTCTGTAGAGGTGCACTTGGTGAGACAAGCTAGGGTTCCAGTGAGTCTTCAGAAGAGGCAAGCCCTGACAAGTTTGCTGTATGTAGGTACCACAGGTTGGCTGGCCCTGCAGCCTCTTTGGTCCAAGGGGCAATCAGCTTTCCAATGGCCCTTTTTGCAGAGAGAGCATGGCCTTGGCAGGGGCCTGGGATTGAGGTAGCATTGTACCCAGTGGCTTTCTTCACCGTATTTGTAGTGTGGTTCAAGTGGTTGAGTTGTGAAGTGGTCTTTGGCCCTTGATGACTTAGGCAGGTTAGAATGATGGCCTCTGCGACAGTTTGTAATATTTTGAGCTAGCATTTGATAATTTGGGGTTTAAGAATTTTTATTCTCCCTTCGGAAAATATCATCTTACCCTATGTGAATTTTAAAGGCTTTGTCTAAGATCATGGCCTAGGGTGTTAGGGGTCCGTGCTCCAAGTGTTTTAGTTTAAGTTTGATGTTGGGGTAATTTTGTTAAAGAAATAAGTTATATGAACGCTTTTCCCACTTATAGTTTTAGGATTTAAGTTAGTATATTTAATAAAAGCCTTGGTAAGGTGTTGGAGGAAAGCTGAAAGATTTTTAGATTTATTTTGTATGACTTTCCATAATTTATTATAATTGATAGCCTTTTTGGTGGAAGCTTTAATTTCGCAAAGAATGCAGGCAATAAAAATGTTTCTACTTTTTTCTCCCAGCATTATTATTATAATTTTAATTTGGTTGGGAGTTAGGGATTGTAGTGTTATTTGTAGCATGTTTATTGTTTGATATATGAAATTGATTTGTTGCCTCTTTTGCTTTCTCCCACACTCATTTGCACTCCTTAGAGGTTAGGGTATTAGGTAAAATAATAAAAATAGTATGTTAGGTAAGCTGATAGGATATAGTAATAAATTGAAATTTTTGAATAAAATGAGAAGGATTAGAAGTAAAGGAATTCTCCTATGATAAAATTAATGTACACAATTATGATCTAATTAAAAAAACAAAAAAAAAGAATCCTTAAATATATTGCTAAATAAAATGTTCAGCATGCAAAAAAAAAAAGAAGTAAAGGAATTTAGTTTATACATATGGAGGAGCTGGAAGAAGAAAGGGGTAAAGAGGTTCAGAAGTGTTTTTTAAAGTAGTTGGTGTTGGACTGAGAGATGTGAAAGAATTCTGAGGACTACTTGGAGGGGAGGAGTTAGGAGCAGAGCTTAGATTGGTTGACGGGGAAGTAGGAGGGATAGAGGGTGGAGGTAACTGGGCATTAGGGAGGAGTTGAATATGGCGGGGTCTTCATTTTCAGGACCAGTGGTTGCATGCCTACTCGGCAAGGAGTTATTGGTTGGGTTGAATAAGCTTTGTTTAGGGAGACAGAGAGTAGAAGAGTCCTTTGTTATAAGAATTTTGAAATTACTTGAACATAAATTAGGCTTGGTTTTAAGATATGAGAAGTCCTGAATATAGGGAACCTCACTCCATTTGCTATGGTGTTCACAATGGTTATATAAGTTTTGAATTGAAGAAAAATTAAATGAATTACAGTTTCATTAGATACTTTGGTTGTTTAGTTTGTAAAGTAGTTAACCTGGGTAGAGAGTTTAATTAATTTTTTAGTTTTAAGTCCAATCCTAATTCTACCAAGTGGCCTAATAAGTACCCCAAAGGGGAGTCAGGTGGGATAGAATGGCTTGCACCCATGGCGATTCGTTGCAGAAATAAAGCATGAGCAGAATCACACGAGGACCAGGACAAAGGGCAGACATCTCTGCTGCTTCATGACTGGCCAAGTGAACGAGGACCACTATCTAGTATAGCCATCATTATGCCTAGATCAGTGTTAGACCCATGGGGCTGAGGAAGCTTGAGACATGGCACCAGGAATTTTCATGTGAGGCGTGGAAGCCCTGGGCTAAGCCACGCAAGGTTAATGGGAATAGGGAACTCAAGCCTCGAGAACAGGTGAATCGCCAAGAATGTAAGCACTCTAGTCCATGATTTAGGGAAAAACCTTGCTCCAAAGGGTACTTACCAAATTTGAACAAGGCTGATGTTGCATGCTGGTTAGAACGCCTTGACTGATGGACATAAGCTGATGTGGTGGTGAACCACAGGGAGTGCGTGAAGTGGATAGGGAGTTCCCGGGAGCTAAAACCCCATGGAAGGGGTGGAAGCTAACCTTGGTAGCATTCCCTAATTACATCCCACTTCTGACACCAGATGAAAGAGAGGCACTTTGACCAGCAGAGATCTCACAGACCACCGAGGCTTATACAAAAGTTCTTTATTGGTGGGGGAGGGAGGCTGTAGAGCAGCACCAAGGAAAAGAGAAAAGAGGGGAGAGAGATAAGGAGAGAGTGGGGAAGAGAAGAGAGAGAGAGAGTAGAGTGAGGGTGAAGAGGGGAAAAAGAGAAAGAAGGGAGCAGACACATACCCTTATATAAGGAAGTCTCAGAATGGTGACAGGCTGGTGAGATAACCAATAAGGAGTTATTGCTGTGGCGGAAATGGGAAATTGGAACAGGATGATGAGGTAAGCAGGCCACTCGCTTTGCTAGGGGAGGAGTTGTAACTTTAAGGGCGGAAGGGGCTTTGGGGGGAAGGGGTGTTCTGAGGCAATTATCTAACAGCAAAACCTGCCTTTTTCCTTTGATCTGGTTTGTTGAAACATCAACTCACAATTATGGTAGATTAATAAGAGAAAGGATTATCTCCATAAATGATACGAAAGGGGGAAACAACAAGAATGATTACCCAAAGTCTCAGTGATGGTCAGTGACTTTTAAAGAGGCCTTTTGGAAGGGAGAGGGTAGAGTGTTGAAAGTATACCAGCAAAAAGTGGTTGGGGGGGGGAGTGGAGGGGAATCTGTGTATATGGGTGGAAACAGATTGAATTGTAGATTAACCTGAGAAACAGGTCTCCTGCTTCAAATGACCTTAGGGCCTGGCCTATTAGTATGCAATAAGGAAGTTAGCAGCCTTTTCTGATTCTAAACCAGGTTACTCAGGTATTATAGAGGACAGGCCAATGCTTTCTGATCATGAATGGCCTTTTAATTCAAAACATTCTTTATACCAAGGAATCATATTTTAGGATGAAATTGTCTTAACTCCTTCATAATACAGAGTTCCCCACTTAGGGCTGGACAGGTACCCCCATTTCCTAGGCCTGGGCAATTTTACCTGAGCCTGGCCACTTCAGGCCACTCAATGCCAGTTTGAAACAAGGTGGTGGGACTGCATTCATTTGTTAATATACTCATCAACATTTAAAAGGTGTCTTCAACAAGATGGAGTCATTCATGCCTATAATCCTAGCACTCTGAGAGGCCAAGGCAGGTGGATTGCCTGAGCTCAGAATTCCAAGACAAGCCTCAGCAAGAGAGATAGCCCCTCTCTAAAAGCGGGAAAAAAAAATGGTGGGAGTGTGGCAGACTCCTGCACTCCCAGCTACTTGGGAAGCTAAGGCAAGAGGATCACTTGAGCCCAAAAAATTTGAGGATTCTGTGAGCTTTGATGCCATAGCACCCAACCACAGGGCAACTGACTGAGATGCTGTCTCAAAAACAAGCAAACCAACAAAAAGACCTAATGAGAGAGGATACCCAGGAAGAGTGACTTCTAGAAGAACAGAGCTCTTTTCAAGGAGAACACCTGCAGGGTACTCTCCAAAGTGATCCAGCTCTTAGCAATTTGTAGACTTAAATTCCTGGGACCTGGAAATTTCCACTTCTGTGAAAACCTGTGGTTCTGTGGAGGCTGGAACAGCTTGTCCTGCTTGACTCAAACTGATTGAGAAAAGTACCCATGGGTTGGAACTTTTTGACTGAAGATAAAAAGGGAAAAACCAAGCCAGTTGGGGAAAATGACCATTTTGAATTCATCTATATTATTTGCTCTGCTGGCTGAATAAAAGCCTTTTTCCTCTTAAATACAGTGTTTGCATGCTCTTTCTCTATTGGGCCTCATCTTCCAGCAGCACTTGTACCCCTAGAAAAAAAGACCCATGTAAAGACTTCCCACTTGAGTTTTTCCCTCTGCCAGAAGCTCTAGTGATTTTATTTATTTATTTTTTTAAGTTTCTGGCTGGAGGTTGAACCTGCCACCTCTGGTGTATGGAGCCAGCACCCTACTCCTTTGAGCTGTTTCAGGAAGACAAGGCCCAATGAAGAGAAAAAGCACCCAAACACCATGTTTATAAGAGGAAGGGCTTTATTCATTGGCCAGGAGCTTACGGCATAGATTTCCAAATGGCCATGCTCCCCGACTGGCTTGGTCTTTCCCTTTTTATTGACAGTCAAAAAGTTCCACTCCACAGGTACCCTTCTCATTGGCCTGTTTGAATCAAGCAGGAGATGCTAGTTCAGCCCCTACAGAACTACAGGATTTCACAGAACTTGGAAATTTCCAGGTTCTAGGAAGTTAAGCCTACAAATTTCCAAGAGCTGAGTCACCATGGAGAGGACCATGTAGGTGCATCCTTGCAGTTTCCCTGAGAGGACCTGTTCTCCAAGACCTCGCACTTCTTGGGTATCCTCTCTCAGAGCCACAGGTGCTTCCCAGCTCTAGAGCTTTTTATTCCTTTTATGTTACTTGCTGTCTAATAAATCTTATCTCATCACTAACCTGTGGTTCATGGGTTCATTCTTATAATTCCTGGGACCATGGACTTACTGCAGAAAGAAACTCACTCAACAGTGAATCACCAGACAAAGAAGGTCTGGATAAAGAGGGTCTGGCCAACTGTCCCTATCAGTCAATAGGTAAAGAAGAGGATAGGTCCATTTTTGTGCCCGAAAATTCCCCCAAGTGGCCCCAACTGACAAATCCGAGACACACTCCAATGTAAAAAGCAAGAGGTAAGTTTTATTCAGGCCCCGGGAAGCCTGGACCCTCCTGGCATGCAAGCCAAGGACGAGCCTCGAACCCGGGGTGGAGGAAGTTTTTATGGGGTACAGAAAGCAAGAAGGGTAGGGTTGGATACGGGTATACTTTTGATTGGTGCTTAGTGATTTCACTAGTAAAGGAGGATTTGGATTGGTACAGGTGAGGGGTGGAGGATTTCTTAAACAGGGCTAGGGGTGGTGTAGCCTAATTAGGTAGTTGAAGGAGAATACCTGAATTTCAATAAAACCTTTTGCCTATTATGGGAGCTGTTCAAGGGACTGAAACTTATTGCCTATTATGGCAGCTGTTCAAGGGAACTGATACTTATTGCCTATTACAGCAGCTGTCTGCCTAAGGTGTCTCAATCAACGGCTTAATGGCTATGCAGCAGGTGTGGGGGAGGCAGCAGGGAGTGGCCCTGCGGTTTAACAGAGCTTATGCAGTAAATGACAAAATGGTGCTGGTCTGGCCCTTACACCACCAAACTCATTTGTCAGAAAGCAGACAATTCTGGAGAACAGTGGAAGTAGACTCTCCAAGAATGTTCTGTTCTTCCATTTCCAAAATCACAGTTTTCTACATAATAGTTGACAGCCAAAACCACAGTAACCCTCATTTTAAATAATAAATAGCACAACTCAGTGACAATCTATTACAATATTTCCAATTCAAAAGTTAATTTCCTAAATTATTCAAGATGGGCATCTTTATAGGGTGGGAGCTAAGTTTACAAAACAAGAATAATGGGAGATAAGAGGTGAAGGTCACTTAGAACTCAAACTGATCAGCCTAGCTGTCATGTCACCCACCCAACCCTGACAGATGGGCGACAGCTTGAGACTCTGTCTCAAAAACAAAACAAAACAAAATAATAAAGAGAGAAAGCTAACATGTCCATGTCCAGGAGTATTGCTAACCTAACTTCAAACAGAAATCGGTTTCATGGAAGTGAACTGACATTTTTATAGCTTTTTATTTGAAACATTACTGATACTGTGTTTCATTTTCCAGAAATCAAGAAAACCCCTTTTCTACCTCTTGAACTGTTTACTGCCTGAAAAAATGTATATATTTAGAAAGAAAATTAAAACATTTTTCTCTCTCCTTGATTTCTCCGAAATTTGAAAAACATTTGTAAGTATTCTTAATTTCTGACAATATAGTTATTTGCATGTATGCAATAAGAATCTGTTTTCCTGGCTGAGCTCAGTAGGTCAAGCTGGTAATCCTAGCACTCGGGGAGGCCCAGGCAGATGGACTGCCTGAGGTCAGTACTTTAAGACCAGGCTAAGCAACAGCAAGACCTCATCTTTAAAAAACAAACAAAAAACTAGCCAGGTGCTATGATGGGTGCCTATAGTCCCACATACTCTGGAAGCTGAGGCAAAAAGATCACTTGAGCCTAAGAGTTTGATGTTATATGATGCCATGGCACTCAACTAAGGGCAATAAAGTAAGACTCTGTCTTCAAAATATATATATTTTCTTCTATAGGGCACAATAAAAGATACTGGTTATTTTACAAAGTCTTTTACTGGAATGCCATTTTCAGAGGTGTCCAGCCTGTGATAAGAAATTAAGGTTGACTTTGTAAGGTCAATAAAACCCCATGAAAAAAAGTGGCCAGGTAACACATCAATAACATTTCCAGATCTGAAGTGAGTAAAGAATGTCACTTTCTGGCAGGTCTAGGAACCACAAAATGTTTTGGGATATCGAGAAAAGAGGAATTTAACCAATGCATACAGGTATCTAAGGCCACACATGAAACCTGGGATAGTGAGAGACTTTGAAGTTTAACCAGAGATTCCTTGTAAAAGGTTCCAGCAAAGCCAATTTTAAAAGAAAAGCCTAGATGGCTAATAATTGTTCTTACTGCACTTAATGCAAATAATCAGACCCAGTACACTGAAGGTAGAGTTCATTTTTGGCACTTAATTGATTGTGCTGTAATTTGTCTTTAATAAAATGGGAAATTAGAGAAATAATGGTTAAAAACTTAAAAGAAAACTCTGGCACACCTATATTAGATTCCAGCCTCATCTGCAATGCCAGTTCATAGAATGAAAAATAGCTAAATCACTAAATTGATCTGTTAACAGGACTATGAGACTGGCCAAAGAATATAAAATTATATACGGTAGTCATATTTGCTCTGATTTTTTTTCTTCTTGATTCTTAGCCCTGAGATAACATAAGTAGGTTTTAATGTGTAAAGTCTTTTAATTTCAAAGTGGGTACTGATAAAAAACAAAATTAAAAATATTTACCCCAATGTATACATCTCTGACATATTTTGGGATGACTACTTGTCCCAGTCTCAGACTATATGCAAAAATAAATGTGATTAGAGATTTGTCTCTGATTCTAAGACTGATAGGGAAGAAATTGCTAAAACCTTAAAACTGAATAAAAATTATCTATTGGCTATGCTGGAAAAACCTGTGCAGTATTAAACACTATCTGCTATGTCTATTGAGGTAACTTAGGAGGAATTACAACTTGAATTAAATAAAATTCCCCAGAAGTGGTATGGCTAAAACAGGGCTTCACAAATGGCCCCACAACCACTGATTTTTCAGAAATATTCACTTGAGTTACCCAGAACTTTGAATCAGTTCTATAGGGACAATTAAAGCTAAGTATTATCTTAAGAACTGTGTGAAGGCTGTAAATAAGAATACTAATGATCTCATCGTACAAACCTTAGCCTGGAAAACCAGAACTTGTAGATATGTGTAGATGACTGCTAAATAGCTTCATTCTCTTCCCTGAGGCATAACCCTGACTTCATCCATGTCAGCGTAAGGAAGCCAGGTTGAACCTGTGTTTACTTCTTTATCCTGCTGTAGTTTTTGAGATATATCTTCCACATCCTGCATTCCAGTAACAGACCAACCCAGACCAAGTACCTTACTCAGTAGGCCTTGGAGCCTCTACCTAAGATGACTTCCTGACATTTTCACAGCCTCTACCAGATGACCTTTGATCTCTGTCATAGCAAGTCCAGGCAGGCCATCTCCAGAGCCACACTATGCCAGACTTTGAATTGCTTAATAAGAGGCCCCTTGTCCTGCTTCCTGAAACCTCAGGATGTGGAGGGAAAGACTGAATGAACTGAAGGGAAAGTGGACTGGCTTCTGGGACATACTACTTGACCACTATGGTGGTCAAGTTGTCTCTGTGTTACATCATTCCCACATTTAGCCTTATCCCCCTGTGAAAAAACAGCAAACTCAGGCTGGACTAGTGTACTGTAAAACTGAGAGGATATGAGATTTAAAAGCTTCAGCCATCAGGATGGGAAGTATATTATTCTCAGACATCTTTGTTGCTATATTTAGTTTGCTCCTTCATTTCTGTAAAATGTAACAAAGAAAAATTCTGCAATGTTTCAAGCAAAAAGTCATAAAAATTAGCTCAGTCACATATAATTAATTTCTGTTCTATTTAAGGATAGTTAGCAACATTCATAGACATGTTAGCTTTCTTCTTCTTCTTTTTTTTTTTTATTGTAGAGACAGAGTCTCACTTTATCACCCTCTGTAGAGTGCCATGGCAACACACAGCTGACAGCCACCTCCAACTCCAGGGTTTAAGCAATTCTGCCTCAGCCTCCTGAGTAACTGGGACTACAGGCACCAGCCACAACGCCCAGTTGTTTTTTGTTGCAGTTTGGCTGAGGCCGGGTTCAAATCTGCCACCTTTGGTATATGGGGCCAGTGCCTTACCGACTGAGCCACAGGCACCGCCTGGACATACTAGATTTCTAATTAAAGTCCTGGAAGTTTGCACTTAGTATGATGGTACATAATCTCCAAAGTTATCAAAAATTTATATTTAAGAGTGCTTGTTAACCTTTCCATAACTTTTCTTGAAGGAAACATTTAACACTTAGCCAGTTACAAAAACAAAACAAAGCAAAACAAAACAAAAAATACTTCCTGAGATGAATCAAAAATTATTACTGATAACATACACTAAGAGATACCTATCTTCTACAATATTAGAATGTATATACACATAACCCACAGAAAATTAAACACTATTTTATATTTGACAATGTTTCTTATACATTTTTGACACACCATGTAAACCTAATATGTCTTTCTTAGACTTTCCGTGGTCTTAATATTTAAAAAATAAATTGAGGTTAAAAAAACACATTTAGAATTTTGATTTTAGAAGGTTATTGAAATAATAAATGCCAAAAACATTTGTTCAAATAGGATCAGAAGTGAAATGATTCTAAAGGCAATACAGGAGGTTATATGGATGTAAACGTTAACTCTTTTTAAGTTTAGTTTTTTCTATTTAGTCAAACCTCTAATACAGACAACAAGGGGATTGCTTCTTGCAGGCTACTTACTGGAAAGGTTGAAATAAAAACAAAACAAAACAAAAAACAACTTCCTGTAGTGTAACTTTCAAATTGAAAGAAAACAAGTAACCAAATTTTATAAATCAAACCAACTGGATCACATGCAAATTACATCACAAATACTCTCTCTTGATTTCTATTCAACCTACACAGACAACCTACAAATAGCTAAACTTTCTGGTTCATCTTCTCTTGCATTTTTCAGGACAAAAGTTTACCTTAAAAAAATATTTTTTACATAATGCCATTTTCCTTTCTGTTTAATTTATTTTACCCCACCCTAAGAAAACCATTTTTTCACAAAAAAAGGATTATAGTTTTTTATAAAGTTAGTCATTCACTTAGCCAAGCTAATAATTACAAGATTTTTCTTTTGTTTCTTTTGTTCTTTTCTTTTCTTTTTTCTTTTTTCTTTTTTTTTGAGACGGGGTCTCATTATGTCACCCTTCGCAGTATGCCATGGCATCACAGGTCACAGAAACCTCAAAATCTTGGGCTTAAGGCATTATCTTGCCTCAGCCTCCCAAGTAGCTGGGACCACAGGCACCCACCCCAATGCCCAGCTATTTTTTGTTGCAGTTGTCATAGTTGTTTTAGCTGGCCTGGGCCAGGTTCAAAACCCCCAGCTTCAGTGCATGTGGCCAGTGTCTTAACCACTATACTAGTGGTGCCGAGCCTAATTAGAAGATTTTCAAAGGTAAAAATATCTTATTCTCTGACAGAGAAAAGACTCAAACCATAAACAATCTAAACAGCCAAAGTATTACATCTTACAAATACTCAGACATTTTATGGAACATAACATGACATTATGTTATGTTTTAAGTTACTGAAAAGTGTTCTGAAACCACAACATAGGCACCATATCTAATGTCTTTCCTGGTCTTTCTAAGTGTCATATGACCATGTGGCATCAAAGATGGCTGCATAGGATAGGACCTATTCCTGTCATTAATTCATTTACCAGATACAGAGTTCAAGACAGAAAGCAGAAAGACAAGAGGGTTCAGTTCTCCAAGAATAGTTTGGGACAAAGTTGAAGGAGGGAATAAGGGGCCATATGGGCTAAACTATGCCCTGTAACTGCTGACCTAAGCACTGAGAACATGTCCCTAGGCCTCGCCACAGCCAGCTATTTGAACCTCAGAATTTAGAGGCTCAAAATTAAGAATATAAATTTATAGTCAAATCCAGGAAAATACAGCAATATTACAGAGGTAGAAATTCTAAATCTTTAAACATCTGGAATTTAATAATATCTTTAAAACTAGTTTTATTTATCAAATACCAAAGTCACATAAATGGAGAGGCATTTGAGTTGTTTTCTGTTTTATTGATAAAATATTTTATTTAAGTGCTTGTTTTTCCTTTCTTTCTTTAAAGCCAATTAATCAGAGTTCTGTTCCATATTTTAATAGTTAAAAATCACAGGCAGATAGCATATATAGAAACACAGACAGACATATGGACAGAAACATAAAAATTATTTGTCATCTTTTAAACATGATTACCTAACTTATTTATCTTAGCAGTTTATCTAGGTTTTACTTATTATTTTAAGTTATTTTTCTGTTAACCATTTTTAAACCCTGTAAATTAGATATATGAATATAGTTTTAATTACTACTTTTAAACTCATAAATCTTATCAAGAAAAAACAAACTTAGTACTTTAGCCAGACTTGTTATTTTAAATAATGTAACATCATTATAATAATTCAAGGTTCCATTCAAAGGCCATTTTTCCCTAGAGTCTAGATGATACATAAGCCAGGCCATGTTACAGTAAAATTTCATTGCCTTTTTAGTTGTAGGCAATGTAGGTAGGTACCCATACTAAGACCAATCTGATAGAATATGCCCCAACAGCCTGTTGTATGAGATTGATGCCCGAGCTTTCATAGTGCTGCTAGAAAGAGACGTAGCACTGCACCCCAGGTCCCACCTGTCCTAGTGATGACTAGGCTTCCCTGGCACATTTACTGGAGCAGTCACTTCAGGGGGCAACAGAAATTCACTGGGTAAAAAGGATCCCTAACCTGTCACTATCAGACAATATGCAGAGACAGGAATAGGTCCACCAAACTTTATTTATCACAAGGCTGGTGGTTCTAGAGAACAAACTTAGGTTACTCTCACTGTTCTCCATAATCCCTAGCCATCCAACAAAAGTTGGTGAGCCTATTTCTGTCTCTGCTTATTGTCTGACAGTGACAGGAGGCCAGGCTCTCTTCATCCAGTAACACATGTACCTCTCTTTCTATGTTTTATCTAGTCATGATATGTAGTTAATTTCTTATAGGGTTTACCTTATATATTGCTTTAGCAAATCTGGATCCTCATTAAATTTATTCTTTTATTACCATACCACAAGAACCCTTCATATCCCCAAAGAAAAAATACTTATGGTGTTAAAGAATAAGGTATAGTCTGGTCCCTTCATGACTCTTAGTCATTTTTAACCATGAAAATGGCCTCCCACCTGAATCTCTTTAAATCAAATACCTAAAATAATGTTTTTTCTTTGTCTAAACTCAAAAAGCTCTTTCTTCAAACAAAATAAATCTAGAAGTCAAAAGTATAGATACACTTAAGCAAAATTAGTCTAATCTCATTAGTAAACCAATTATTGAGTTTGGTCTACCCAAGCATGAACACGGAGAACCCATTAATGTCTAGACTCAAGCAATGTAATGTTTTAGTCAATAGAAGAGAAACAACACTTACACTTGCAGAAAGCTATTCTGTGATGGGACATTTTGAGACAAAATGGCTCAGTTCAAACTTACAAGTTCTTTTATAAATAAGGCTATGAAGAATAAAAACACAGTGCAGAGGGAGAGGAGTGGCAAGATGGCCAACATGTGCCAGACTCTGACAGAAGCTCCCGTCCACAGGGAAGGATAATGTCCAGAAAATACTCAATAAAGTTGAAGATTCAGAGCCCAGCCAAGAGAGAAAAGTGGTATCTGCAGGACACCTCTGCTGAGGCAAGTTGAGACGCCAAAAAAGCAATGTACAGGTATATGATGAATCCCAAAAGAAAAGTGTCCGTCGCCTCCCCCAAGAAAGTTGTGGTTTTCTCTTTGTTTTCTCTTTGTCTGCTCCTATAAGTTTTCTTCAGGCATGCAATGAATTGAGGACTTATTATCTCACCCCACATGTGAGAGATATTCTCCTAGAGGGACCCTGCTGAGAGATTCTGAACACTCTCTTGCCTGGCAGAAACACTGAACAAATGTTTTCACTGCCATTTTGAACTTCTAGTCAACCCTTCACCCTTGCCTACAGAGACAGTGAGGGGGGGTCAAGACCAGCATCCCCCACCCTTGCAGGACCAAGCACCCAGTCCCCATCCTACAGCCAGAGACCTGCTAGACCTGCACACATTCCATGGGCAGCAGCAGAGGAGTCCCCCATTCCAGACACCGCACAAGAGGCTCCAAAACTGCTTTTGAGAGCCATGTGTTTCCCACATAGGGTGACAGAGGGGTTCCCCATTCCAGGCACCCATACCAGGCAGACCCAGAAATGCTAGAGCCCTGTGCTACTGGCATCCCCAGCAGGCTGCCCGAGAACTATGAGAGGACAGTAATTGGAGAGGGAATGATGCTAGAACAGTGATACCCCAAAGCAAAGACCAGCAGCCACAGCAGCAAGAGAAACAAGGCTCACACTCCTGAGAATCTTCCAGACAGACACTCTCTTCCTCTCTGGGCAAACAGAGGAAGCCAGCATCTTCTCTGGTGGCAGCCACTGACTGAACAGTTCTGCTATGGACCCCAATTGGTGTAAATTCAGCATCGGGAAAAATCAGAGGAAAAACTCTGGTAACTTTAATAACCAGAGTGGATCAACTCCCCCAAGGAAGTATGGGGCAGATGCAATTGAAGATCCCATACATAAAGAGAAGGCTGCGATGTCAGAAATCGAGTCTGGAATTTGGATAGCAAATAAGATTAACAGAATAGAAGAAAGGAGGAAATTAAAATTTCAAGAAATTATTCAAAATATGTCTCAAGAATTCAACAATTTCAAAGATAAAACGACCAAAGATTTTGAAACATTGCGGCAAGTTTGCAGTCCTCAAGAATCTGAAAAATATGGTAGAATCCCTTAGTAACAGAATGGAGCAGGCAGAAAAAAGGATCTCTGACAATGAAGACAAAGCTTTCTAATGTGCCCAAGCACTCAAAGATGAAGAGAAATGGACAGAAAAAAATGGATCTTTCTCTCTGAGAGTTCAGGTATAATTCAAAGAAAACTAATATTCACCCAAACTAATATTTGCCTTATGGGAATCCCTGAACGTAATGAAGTTGCTTCACAAAACACAGAGGCACTTCTTAATGAAATTATGAAAGAGAACTTTCCAGACATGCCAAGAGATTCTGAAATTCAGATTGCAGACAGTTTCAGAACCCCAGCAAGACTCAACCTGAATAAGACATCCCCGAGGCACACTAAAGTTAATATGAAAGAGAAAATTTTGAAAGCAGCTAGACATAAGAAAACCATAAACTACAAGGGAAAGAATATTAGAATGACAGCAGATCTCTCTGCTGAAACCTTTCAGGTTAGAAGAGGTTGGTCATTGACTTTTAATCTCCTATAACAAAATGACTTTCAACCCAGGATCCCGTATCCAGGTAAACTGAGTTTGATTTATGATAGAGAAATTAAATACTTTAATGACATTCACAGGTTGAAGAAATTTGCCATGACTAAACAAGCTCTCCAGGATATTCTCAGACCTATCCCCCATAATGATCAGCGCAATCCACCACCACAAAAGTAAACTCACCCAGAAACTTTTGATCAAATTCCAACTTCCACAGGAGTGAAAGGATTAAAAATGTCCCCTGGAATTTCAAAAAACTCAATACCCAAAATTTTACCAGGTTTATCAATACTCTCAATCAATGTGAATGGTTTAAATTGTCCTCTAAAGAGGGATAGGTTGGCTGACTGGATACAAAAACTCAGATGTGACATCTGTTGTATTCAAGAATTGCATCATACTTTAAAAGATAAATATCGACTCAGGGTGAAGGGATGGTCATCTATATTTCATCTATATTCCAGGCAAATGGAAAGCAGAATAAAGCAAGTGTTGCAATTTTATTTTCAGATACAATAGGGTTTAAACCAACAAAAGTAAGCAAGGATGAGGATGGGAGGCCTTGATTGGTGCATTCCCTATTTCCTGGGAGGGGCATGCTTCCCAGGAAAGGGTTCCTTTCTGGGTGGGTTGGTAACCTGATTCTATTACTTCTGTCTCCCTAATCTATTATAAGGAGGTGGGGTGATGGGCATGGTGTCTCTTAGACTGCTTCCTGCAGGAGGAGGGGGCTGAGTGGACTGCCTGTAAAAAGAATGAGAAAGGGAACGGGAGAGGAAGTGACATTTACGGGAATACTTCCGAATTTTCATTCAGTTGTTTGGTATTCAGTAAGGCAAGGATATAAGCAGTTTTCAGGTGAATGGTCAATAAATTGAGAGATGAGGCAGAGAATTGCTGATCTGTAACTGAGAATGAAAAGGATTATAATTAGTGACTTTATCATTAGTTGAGGTCGATAGGTAGGGGAGAAAAGCCAGAATCAACAGGAGGGGTAGCCAAAAGGAAAAAAAGAAGGAAGAAGAAAAATTGAGTTTCTTCAGGAAGAAAGTCTTGGAAAGTGCCCTGTAGCCACGGATCTTTACACTTCAATGAGGTCATCCCAAGTTTGAATATGTGAGAGTAGCTAGGCATCCTGAGAAAAGTTGTGGAGAAAAGGAAAAAATCGGGGAGGAATGTTAAACATTTTATTAGAAAGTGGATTATCCAGGGATCCTGGTGAGTTTTGAGGTGGTGGGGGATAATACTTGCGACTTCCAGTGAGAGTTCTTCAGCATCGAAAGTTTTTCTCTAGGACACAGGTTTATTCAGGATTGGTGAATCCAAACTGGAGGTTCCACAAGGTGAACAGCCATGGGGTTGCTGTAAAGAATAGTATGAGGGCCTGTTCAATGAGGATATAAAGTCTTATGGGGCAAGGGAGATTTGAGGATAACTTGTTGCCCTGCCAACTGGTCTGTGACTTTCTGTGCTGAGGGTTGGGGTAAAAGCTGATTGATTGTTTTTCTAAGTTCATCTCTCGTTTCCTGGAGGATGGGAAAATAGTTTCCTTTAATAGAGTCTTGGGGGGAGCAGGGACCAGAATAATAGTTGTGCTGTACATTATTTCAAAAGGGCTATAAAAGAGGGGTTTGCGAGGCATAGACCATGTGCAGAGTAAGTCAATGGGGAGGAATTTAATGCAACCCTGTTTGTATTGGAGTACTCATTTTGTGAGATGTTGTTTAAGGATGCTATTCATCTGTTCTACATTCCCTAATGATTGGGGTCTATGAGGCACATGTAGATGCCACTGAATTACTAGGGCTTATTAGATTTGGAATGTGATCTGGTTAATGAAAGCTGAGCTTTTGTCACTCTGAATGAGCTATGGAGACTGAATCTAAGAATAATGTGGTGAAGAAGGTTGAAGACAATTTTTTGTTTTTTTTTTTCTCCTGTTGTGGGAGAGGCTTTAATCTATCCTGAGAAAGTATCAACACAAACTAGAAGAAGTTTATATTTTGGTACAGGAGACACATAGGTGAAGTCAATTTGCCAGTCTTGCCTGGGGATTTGGTCTCGAGCCTGATGAGTGGGAAAGGGGAAGTTTTACGGCTCCCTGGATTGAGACTTGAGTACAAATTGTGCATGACTAGGGTTAGTTTTTTTAAAAGGGAAGATAGTTGTGAATGACAAAGCAGTGGGGAAAGAGGAGTAGTATAAAGAGGCTTAAAGCCAACTTGAAGGCTATCATGGAGGGAAGAGAGGACATTATGTGCTTGGGAGGAAGGAAGAAAAATTTTCTCTGTTGAATGAACCATTCTTCCAGTATGCGAAGGTGCTGGTAATTGTTTTGTTAATCAGATTACTATATGGGACAGAATCTATCTAACGACAAGTCCTGTCTTTCTGGGGTGGGGAGGGGGAGATATGAGGACGCTGTGCTGCTCACTTGGCTTCCATATCGGCCATTTGATTTGCTTTGGAAACTGGATCTGTTTTACTTTGGTGACCTTTACAGTAAATAATGGCAACTTCCTTTGGAAGTATAACTGCATTTAGAGGTCTTTAATGAGGTTGGCACTGATGATAGAGGAGCCTTGCATGGTAATGAATCCCCTTTCTTGCTAGATGGCTGCATGCTGATGTATTATGTAGAAGGTGTACTTAGAGTCTGTGTATATGTTGATGGAGCAGTCTTATGTGAGTTGTAAGGGCTAAGAGTTCAGCTTGTTGTGAGGAAGGGCCAGGGGACAGAGTAACAGGTGATAATGTGGGAAGAAGACACAGTAGCAAAACCTGGTTTGGCAATGGAGTGAGCAATTGGCTTAAATGAACTGCCCTTTATAAACCAGGTGTTTTCAGGATTAGGTAAGGGGAAAGGAGAAATATTTGGAAAAAGGCAAAGTGATACTGTGATTAAAGGCCAGCAATCATGAAATGAATTCTGTGAAGTATGAGAGTCATGTGAGTGGAGAGCAGCTAATGGACTTGAGGGCTTATATGCTTGACCAGGGAGAAACTGAAGGTTTGGGTTGTGTATAAAAAGGATTAAGAGCTGAAGGAAACAAGGTGTGGTGGTTAAGAATGACAAGTGTTGTTGTTTCAAAAGGAATGGAATATTATGGGGGGGGTAAGTAAATATATGGGAGCACAGTGAGAGAATGGGCTTCTAGGAAAAGGAGAACAGTGGCTGCTACTGCTGGGAGGCAAGAGGACCAGCCTAGGGCTACAAATTCTATCTGTTTTCAAAGGAAGGCTATTGGTAACCACTGTGAGGTCTTTGTGTTAGAACCACTAATGCACATCCTTTGTGTTCTGACACTGAGAGGTAGAATGGATATCCAGGATCAGGGAGATGAAGGCAGAGGGCTTAGGACAAAGTAGATTGTAGGGAATGGAAAGAGTTTGACCAAAGTTGGTGTGGGTCTAGGAGGTCAATAGCAGAACCCTTACCAATGATGTATAAAGGTTTAGTCAAGGCTGAAAAATTGGAAATTCAGACTTGAAAATATCCTAAAATTTCCAGGAAGGAGAGGAGGTCATTTTTCATTTGTGGAAGTTTTAAGGAGATAGCCTGAACTGGGTTGGGGGAATGAGTATTAAAAGAATGCTGAGGTCTATAATTGGGTTATGGCTTTCATAAGAAAGCTATAAATTGGTTTCATAGTAAGACTGAGTACATTGGATACTTTTTCTTCCATTCTTGAGATACTTTGCTAAGAAGACTATGTTCCAGCTCCATCTATGTAAACATGTAAGAGGTAAAGTCTCCATCTTTCTCGAAGGCTTCATAATATTCCATAGTGTACAGGAGGCGGGGAGGATGGGTGGAGGGAGAGTAATTGGAGGGACCACATCTACAGTGCATCTTACAAGGGTACATGTGAAATTTACTAGGTGTAGAATATAAATGTCTTAACACAATAACTAAGAAAATGCCATGAAGGCTATGTTGACCGGTTTAATGAAAGCATTTCAAATTATATGTAAAACTAGCACACTGTATCCCATGATTGCATTAATGTACACAGCTATGATTTAATTAAAAAACCCTAAAAAATTAAAAATAAAAAATTTAAATAAATAAAATAATGTCTAAGTATGGGAGAGAGGGAGAGGTTAATTGAGCTTTGGAAGGGCACACTATTCCTTTTGGTAGTGAGGATAGAGTGTAAGTGAATGCCATCTTGTCAGGAGGCAATGGGCGAGGGGCTGCATAAAAGAAGATCATCTACATAATGGAGAATTGTCCAATTCCCTGGTAAAGTTAACTGCTGGAGGTTCCCCTGAATTGCCTGTACAAAGTAATGAGGGCTATCTATAAATCCTTGTGGGAGAACTGTCCAGGTTAGGTGTAGGCTGGTGGAGGAGTCAGGGTCTGTCCAGGTAAAGGGAAAGGGGTTGGGAGAGTTTGTGAATGGGGATGGTAAAGAAGACATCTTTAAGATCTAAAACTGTGTAGTGGGAAGTGTCAGAAGGAATGGAAGATAGGAGGGTATAATGATTAGGGACTACTGGGTGAATAGGCTGGACAATTTTATTAATGCCACATTAAGTCTTGCACTAACCCATATGAACCATCAGTTTTCTTAACAGGAAGGATGGGAGCATTATAGGATGAGTTAATAGATCTTCTAACACCTGTTGACAGGAGTTTGAGGATGAGGGGTTTAATTCCCTTAAGGGCTGCTTTGGGGATTTGGGTACTGTTTAAGGGAAGGTTATGAATGTGAGGGTTGGAGAGCAATGAGAATGGGTGTATGATGGGAGGCTACAGAAGGAAGAGAGGTGTCCCATTCAATAGGATCTAAAGGGACATTGGATTGAGAGAATGGAGGAGTTGTTGGGGGAAGGGTTGGAGAGGAGCAGGATGGATAGTGAGAGGTGGGAGCTGGCAGGAATCATCAAGGTTAACTGCAATTATGAGAGGATATCTCTACCTAGTATGGAACAATACATGACAGAATAATAAGGAATGAATGCAAGAAAGAGTGTCCAGAAAGTGCGCGTCATAAAGGTGCAATAGCATAAGGGAGGATTACGTTACCATCAATACCCATCACTGAGATTTCTGTCCATTCTAAAAGACCTTTATAAGATGGCAGTGTGGAAAAGGTTGCCTCTGGGTCTATTAAAAAAGAAATTGGCTTACATTCTACTAGAAAAATTGTCAGGAGTTCTGACTTTGTAATTATCCAGGGAGGGCTCTGATCTTTCAGGAACCGTCAATCTTCGATAGCTAGGCCCAGAAGGTAGGGAAATTCAGGCACATTTTGGGGTGTATCTATGAACCAGCTCCTCAGAAAAGCCTGGGCAGAATTCAGTCCCATTTTGGGAGTGTCTGCAAACCAAATTGTCAGAAGAACTTGGGCAGTCAAACTTCCAATGAGGGCCTCTGCAGGCTGGACATGGTTTGGGTTTAGATTTGGGCATAGTCATGCCCAGTAACTTGGTCTACCACATTTAAGACATGGCCTGGGGGAAATCTTGTTTTTTCAGAGTACCCTGGGGAATTCTGAGACGCTGCCAGGTTTAGTCTGATGGCAGAAGCCAATAACTGGAGTTGTGAGAGCTGCTGACTCTTAAAAGCATCGTCATGATTATTAAAAAGTTTAAAAGCCTGGGCTGTGCCTGTGGCTCAAAGGAGTAGGGCACTGGCCCCATATGCCAGAGGTGGCAGGTTTAAACCCAGCCACAGCCAAAAACTGTAAATAAAAAAAAAAAAATTGAAAGCCAGGTCAGGAACATCTCACTGAGGAGTTTGCAGGCACTGGGGGGATTTTTGGAGTTTTTCCAAATGTCAGGTGCAGATGCAGAGATAAAATGCACGTTAATAATGAGTCTGCCCTTGTTGCTCTCTGGTGATAGGGTAGTATATTGCTGAAGAGCTTTGTTAAAACGAGCCATAAACTGGGGAGGATTTTCATCCTGTCTCTGGGTAATTTCTTTGAACTTATCATAACTGGCAGCATTATGGGCTACTTTTTTGGGTCCCTCTAAGAGACACACTAGACCATGTGTTATGGAGGCATATCCCAGTAGCATCATTTTGGTAATTCCAATTGGGATCCTCCAGGGGAACAGCTTCTCTGGCAAGGTTTGATCAATTCTACATAGGTCTTCGGCATGAATTTGGGCTTGAGTCCAGACTTGCTTCTATAGTTATTTATGCAGAGTTCCTAGAGATCTCTCTCTTCTTTCTCCTTGTCATATGCTAACAAAGTTAAGTAGTAACTACTAAGTCACATAGTTCTTCCTTGGTTTTGTCAACTGTGCTGAGATCCTTGTGATCTTGCCCTTCTTGTCATATGTAATGAGTTGAGCAGAAACCGTTAACAAGATGGTTTGTCTTCTTTGTTAAAGTCATTTACATTTTCTTATTGTACTGTAAGACCCAAACTATGTATTTTGTTTATGCTAACTTCCCCATTTTATCTATGTTACTTCCCCCTGGACAACCTATAAAGATACTATAAAATAAAGCTGATTTTGTTCTTTGGGGCTGGCTGTAGCCATCAGCTCAGTCAGTCCTCCTGGTCCCATCCTTTGTTTCCATGTCTTCTCTTGTGCTGTATTTTCCTCATTCCCCATCAATTCCACTCTGGTTCTCTCCCTTTAGTGGCACTGGTTCACAGCACTCTAATATGGCATGTACCCTTGTGTTGTTTTGACCCCATAGGGTGCCATGTCATCATAGCTCACAGCAACTTCAAACTCTTGGGCCCAAGTGATTCTCTTATCTCAGCCTCCCAAGCAGCTGGTACTACAAGCACCACTACAAGACTCAGCTATTTTTAGTGATGAGGTCTCACTCTGGCTCTGGCTGTTCTGAAACTCATAAGCTCAGGAAATCTACCACCCTTGGCCTCCCAGAGTGCTAAGATTACAGGCATGAGCCATCTTGGCATAGCCTGGCCTGAACCATCTTTTCGTTATGCTACTAAACAATCAACAAATCATAACACCGCATAAGATTCTTTAAAATAGTGGCAACAAATGCTAACACTTTAACTTTCTAAAAAGAATGAGAAATATGTTATTAAGCCTAACACACACATGTTTCCTAATTTTTTTAAATAGATAATAAATATGCCAGGCACAATGTCTCATTCCTGTAACTGTAAGGGCCAGACCAGCGCCATTTTGTCATTTACTACATAAGCTCTGTTCCTAGCCCCTCCACCTCCCTCCACCCCAACCACCAGGTAAACCTGCAGGGCCATTCCCTGCTGCCTCCCCCATCCCTGGGTGCACAAATTACTGAGCCACTGAGTAAGCCAGCTCAGGCAACAAGTTACCATATCAGGCAATAAGTCCCCGACTTGCTCTCTTTCCTCCAAAGTTAGATTGGGATAAGGATGATACATGAATCATATCATGTTAAACTGTATGGTTGAGTTATATAACTAACTAAATTCCTGAGAGTATTTTGTGGGATCTATGGAGAATGAACATAGTCTTTGACTTGTGTGAGAGAGGTCTGAGAGAGAGAATGGGACGTGGACACTGACAATGCCCTCTGTTTCTGCAGCCTCTCGGAGCGGGTATAGGGATTGCGGTATTTTGGAAGTGGGAGGTCCAAAAGTGTGGCCAGAACTAGTATGGGGTATGGAAACTGTGTCTGACACGTTTTTCTCCAACCCAGGTCTGCCACACACCGAGGAAGAGCCTCGAACCCAGGGTGGAGGAAGTTTTTATGGGGTACAGAAAGCAAGAAGGATAGGGTCGGGTACGAGTACACTTTTGATTGGTGGTTGATGATTTCATTAGTAAAGGAGGATTTGCATTGGTGGTTGATGATTTCATTAGTAAAGGAGGATTTGCATTGGTACAGGTGAGGGGTGGGGGATTTCTTAACCAGGGCAAGAGGTGGTGTAGCCTAATTAGGTAGTTGAAGGAGACTACCTGAATTTCAAGGAAATAGAAACTTATTGCCTATTATGGCAGCTGTCTGCCTAAGGTGGCAGTCGGGGACTTTCCCAGGAAAGCCTCTGCTTAGCCAAAGTTAACAGTTTAAAGTGTCTTTTAAGTGAACTTATGAGAGATTCAGGATCTCAGCCTTGCAGGATTTGTGTGTAAAGTGGTCATCAGAGGCCTTCAGTCTCCATCTTATATAACCATTATCAGCATTGTGATAAGCATCTCCTACCCCCAGAAGATGATCTATTGCCCAGACAATATTCAACAATATATACATATATATATATATACTGATTTGTTTTTGGATTTTTTTTCCTTTTCTTTTAATTTCAACCTCTCCCCCCCAGATTTTTTTTTTCCTTTCTTCATTTTTCTAGTGTAAAAATAATTCTCCATTTGCCTTCTTTGATAATAATAACTTCATTTCTGTTAGGTTTCTGCCCCTGTTATTTGTTTTTTCCCCCAATTTTATCCTCTAAGATTTTCTGTTTGGTTGTTTTGATTTGATTTATAGTATTTTTGTTCTACCTCTCCATTTGTTGGAGGTGGGGTACCATGTCTTCACAGACTGGCAAAAAGCTGCTGACCTCAGGGAACCAAACAATCCAGCACCTGCAGAAGTTGGGGGATTTTAAGGTGTGGGGGAAAATACCCTATTGTACACTCTCTTACTCCCATCTCTCTCTGTGTCTCTTGGGCATAGAGTGAGGCCGGTTTTGGCACACCTGATAAGCATGAAGCCACTACAGGAGAGATCCCAGTGACAAGTGCTTTCCAGGGAAAGCGTCTGCTTAGCCAAGGTTAACAGTTTAAAGTGTCTTTTAAGTGAACTGAAGAGAGATTCATGCTCTCAACCCTGTGGGATTTGAAGGCAAAGAAGTCAGCAGAGGTCTGTTGGTCAGTATTCTCTTTTACTCACTCCGTCTCCTTTCTCTTTTTTAAAAATCTTATTTCCCTTTCTTGTTCTTCAGCATTCTCATCCTTTTAGTCCTGTACCAAAAGGACTCATCACAACCTTAGGTCAGAAGCATAATAACTTAAAGAGCAAGAAGTGAAAGGAAAATTAGGGAAAAGAAAACAGATTAAAAAAAAAACACTTATGAGGAAGAAACAGTAGAAAAATCTGGGCAAAAGGAAAAATCAGTCCAAAGCAACTCCCCCAAGGGACCACGAGGTAGTTACTGCAGAGGATTCCACCTATAAAGAAATGATAGAAAGGGAATTTAAAATACAGGTTATGAAAAAAAATGAAGGAAATTCCTAAGAAAGTAAAAAGGAAACAAAAGGAAATCCAAAAATAGAATCAAAGAGATGAATGAAATGAAAAATATAGAAAGGATAGAGCAGAGCTGAAGGAATTGAAGCAGTGAATTAGGGAACTTCCAGATGTAGTACAAAGTATCAATAACAGACTAGAGCATGCAGAAGAAAGAATCTCAGAGATAGATAACAAAGTTCTTCACATAACTCAGGTAGTTAAAGCAGCAGAAAAAAGAGAGAAGCAGAACATTCACTAACAGACTTATGGAACTCAATGAAGCATTCAAACATACAAGTTATAGGTATCCAAGAAGGGGAAGAAGAATGCCCCAGAGGAGTGGAAGCCATACTAGAGAAAGTTATAAATGAAAATTTCCCCCAAATGTCACCAAAAATTCTGACACACTCAATTCAGAGAGACATCAAACTCCAGGTCACCTCAACTCAAATAGAGCTTCCTCAAGACACGTTGTTATGAACCTGTACAAAGTCAAGACAAAAGAAAAGATTTTGCAAGCTGCCAGGAGTAAGCGCTAAATGACCTACAGGGCATTCTATCAGGGTGACAGCAGACTTTTGTAATGAATCTTTTCAAGCCAGAAGGCAATGGTCATCTACCTGTAATCTATATCAACTAAACAATTTCTAGTCCAGAATTTTATATCCTGCTAAGCTAAGCTTTAATATTGATGGAGAAATCAAATATTTTACTGATATACAAACATTGAGGAAATTTACCACAAGAAGACCAGCTCTATAGGAAATACTTCAACCTATTCTACACACTGACCATCACAATGAACCAACAGAAAAGTAAGCTCCCAGAATTTAAAGGTCAGAACCCAGCTTCCACAGTGTTGCAAAAGACAAAAATAAGCAATGGACTTTCACAAAATAAGACGAATAGAACACCAGCATATTATCAATAATCTCAATAAATGTTAATGGCTTGAATTCCCCACTGAAAATGTATAGATTGGGTGATTGGATTAAAAAAACAACCCATCCATTTGATGTCTGCAGGAAACACATGTAGCCTCAGAAGACAAATTAAAGCTCAGAGGTAAGGATGGGAAGACAATTTTTCAGGCAAATGTAATTCAGATGAAAAGAAGGGTTGCAATCTTACTTACAGATACAAGTGGATTTAAAGCAACTAAAATCAAAAAAGACAAAGATGGACACTTCATATTTGTCAAGGAAAAATACAACAAGAAGACATTTCTATTCTAAATATTTATGCATGCAACTTAAATGCTCCCAGATTATTGAAACAGACCTTAATTACTCTGAGCAATATGATATCCTACAACAGCATAATATCAGGGGAATTTAAAACTCCTCTTACAGAGCTGGGCAGACCCTATAAACCAGTAATTCTCAACCTTCCTAATGCTGTGGCCCTTTAATACAGTTCCTGTGGGTCGTGACCCACTGGTTGTGAACCACTGCTATAACCAAAAATTAAACAAAGATATAAGGGACTTAAAGAGACCCTACAACTACTGTGCTTGACAGATGAATATAGAACAATCCATCTGAAAGCTAAAGAATATACATTCTTGTTATTGGACCATAGAACATTCTCTAAAATTAATCATAACATGCGACACAAACAAACCTCAACAGAATCAAAAGAACTGAAATTTTACTTTATATCTTCTCAGACCACAAGGCATTAAATGTAGAACTCAACTCCAACAAAAACATTCAACCCTACACAAACACATGGAAAGTAAGCAACCTTATACTGAATGACAGTGGGGTGCAGGAAAAAGTAAAAGAGGAAATAATTAACTTCCTTGAGCACAACAATAATAAAGACACAAGCTACCCAAACCTGTGGGATACAGCATAAGCAGTCCTGAGAGGAAAATTCAGTGCTGTAGATATCTACATCCAAAAACCAGAAAGAGAACACATAAACAAACTCACAATCCATCTTATGGAATTGGACAAAGAAGAACAATGTAAGCATAAACCCAGCAGAAGAAAATATCCAAAAGAAATATCCAAAATGAAATCAGAGATTAATAAAATTGAAAACAAAAGAATCATTGAGAAAATTAATGAAACCAGGAGTTGGTTTTTGGAAAAAAAATAAATAAAATAGATAAACCTCTTGCCAGACTAACTAGAAATAGAAAAGTAAAATCTTTAGTAAACTCAATCAGAAATAATAAAGGGGAAATAACAACAGATGCCACAGAGATACAAGAGATTATCTCTGTATACTACAAGAAACTCTATGCCCAGAAATTTGACAATGTAAAGGAAATGGATCAATACTTGGAATCACACCCTCTCCCTAGACTTAGGCAGGAAGAAATAGATATCCTGAACAAACTAATTTTATGCACTGAGATCAAAGAAACAATAAAAAATATCCCAACAAAAAAAAAATACCCTGATCCAGATGGCCTCATATTAGAATTCTATCAAACCTTTAAAGAGCTTATTCTCGTACTACAGAAATTACTCCAGAAAATTGACAAGGAAGCAATCTCCCCCCCAACACATTCTATAAAGCAAAAATCAGCCTGATACCAAAACCAGGAAAAGACCTGACTAAAAGGAGAATTTCAGACCAATTTCACTATGAATATAGATGCAAAAATTCTCAATAATATCCTAGGCATTAGATTACAGCTTATCATTGAAAAAGTCATACATCATGATCAAGTAGGTTTCATCCCAGGAATGCAAGGCTGGTTTAACACACAAGGCCATAAACATTATTCACCATATCAACAGAATCAAAAACAAAGACCATATGATCCTCTCAATAGATGCAGAAAAAGCATTTGATAAAATACAGCATCCCTTTCTAATTAGAACATTGAAGAGTATAGACATAGGTGGCACATTTCTTAAACTGATTGCAGTCATCTATGACAAATTCACAGCTAATATTTTACTTAATGAAGTAAAACTGAAATCTTTTCCTCTTAGAACTGGAACCAGACAAGGTTGTCCTCTATTGTCACTGCTATTCAACATAGTGCTGGAATTTCTAGCCAATACAAACAGGCAAGAGAAGAAAATAAAAGGGCATCCAAAATGAAAGCAGAGGAGGTCAAACTTTCCCTCTTTGCTGACAATATGATCTTAGAACACCCCAAAGACTCAACCACAAGACTCCTGGAAGTCGTCAAAAATAATGTCTCAGGTTATAAAATCAATGTCCTCAAGTCAGTAGGCTTTGTACACTCCTATAACAACCAAAATAAGAGGGTAATTAAGGATACAATATCCATCACCATAACTGTAAGAACAATGAAAAATCTAGAAATATACAAAACAAAAGAGGTTAAGGACCTCTATAAAGAAAATTATGAGGACATTTCGGCAAGATGGCGGAGGAGATGCACCCTTGAGTCAACTCTCCTGGTGGTTTCAGGTGAGAGTGGGCTTATTGGATCCCTTCCGCGTGCGCAGGGCGAGCAGCAAAGAGGTGAATTGCTGGATTGGTAGTGTAGCCCAGAACTACGGTGTCAGCCAGAAAAAACTCAGGGCAGCAGCTGAAACGGCTCCATCTACAACCTGGCCGCAGGTCTGCGGCTCGCGTCCTGCGGCGCCAGGTGGCAGCTTGCATCCTGAGAGACAGAAACCAATCCTTCCCCCATGAAAGGCTCCTGTACCCAATTCGTGGGGAGTTTGTGTGTCTCACAGAGAGTGCAGTGAGGTGTGGACTCCCAAGCAGAATTTAGCAGCCAGAAATGGGAGACATTTGGACCCGGTTTAGGGTGCCAGAGATCCAGGCATTCGGACAGAAACTTGAGGGGAAGGGACTCTGCTTAGAAACCGATCCATCTTATAATTTTAGAAGTCTGTGTGGAGCTGCACTGATGCGGCGACCAGCAGGGTGAATCAGTTCCCCTCTTACAAACACTGAAAAATCTTTCGAACTTCCCGCCGTGGCCGCGGAGGCAGTGGCAGCGCAGCAGCCCCTCCCCCACTGGAATACAGACTGTACAAGGGGCGCCCCAGCTCTTTTCCCTCGGACCACAAAGGTTTTCTGTTGGAGGGGAAATTAGGAGTTGCGTGAAAGTCTGCCGAAGTGTGAACTTGTGTCCCAAGTTTAGAGGACAGATAGGAGCAGGCGGCCGCTAGGAACCAGATGTAAGGTAAAACCTCCAAAATGGCGTCTCCATAACACCTTCTCCAGAAGCGCAGAGTTCTCAAAATCTGATCTGCAGCCAGCCATCTGGCATCTGAAACTAAACCAAGATGCCCAACACTGCGGGATCTGTTGCAGGGAGAATCTGGGCATCCTGCCAGCAAAGATTCTCCATATATATATATATACTTTTTTTTTCTTTTTTCTTTTTTTCTTTCTATTTTTGGTATCAGTACAGGGACCACTCACAGCACCACCTGTTGTCTAGAAACTATACTGCAGCATAATTATATAAATACTTTTTAACTGAAACCCTACCGCATTGAAAAAGGGACTTGTTTGTATATTCTCAAAAAAAAAAATTGTTTTGTCAGTGCCCTCCTTTTCCTTTTTTTAATTTTTAATTTTTAATTTTTTACCTTTTATTTTCATTATATATATATATAATGAAAAAAATATATATATATAT
>CAUYQV010110521.1:0-12372 GCA_963574575.1 Galagoides demidoff
TAGCTGGGACCACAGGCACCTGCCACAACACCCGGCCATTTTTTGGTTGCAGCCATCATTGTTGTTTGGCGGGCCCGGGCTGGGGATTCGAACCCGCCACCTTAGGTGTACGTGGCTGGCGCCTTAGCCGATTGAGCCACAAGCGCCAAGCCAAAATATCTACCTATTAATGCAGAGATTCATGTTGTTACTAGTTAATGGCCACACAGTCCAAGGTTCAAAAGACTAAGTGGCAAAAAGCATCCCAACCCTATTACTCAGATACATAGCTCTCTTCTCATTCTTATCAGTTCTTACTAGGTTTTGCCAGATATTATCTGCATTTACAAGCAAATGCATTATTTTTTGCTTAGAAATTATTCCATAAGTGAAACATTAAAAAGGATCCTCATTCTTTTTTTTTTAGAGACAAAGTTTCACTTTGTCACCCTTGGTAGAGTGTGGTGGCATCACAGCTCACAGCAACCTCCAGCTCTTGGGCTAAGGCAATTCTCTTGCCTCAGCCTCCAAGTAGCTGGGACTATAGGCTCCGGACTATTTTGTTGTTGTTGTTGCAGTTTGTCCAGGGCCAGGTTCGAACTTGCCACCCTTGGTATGTGGGGCCAGTGCCCTACTCACTGAGCTGCTGGCACTGCCCCATCCATCCTCATTCTTTTTTAGAAACATAGTAACCCTATTTTGTTTTCTTTTATTAGCAAGGCCCATCACTTCAGCATATAGTACCCCTATTGATATATTTGTTTTTAGGTTGATTATAATCTCTTGCTATTCTAGCCAATGCTAACGTGAGTAGCTTCATACAGACATCACTTTACGTATTTCCAAACAAACAGGATAAATTCCTGCAAGTGGAATTTTAGAGCCAAAGGGTTTAGAACATTTATAAATTGAGAATATTGCTAAATTGCACTCAGTAGAAATATTAACAGGTTACCCTCCCACCAATAATAGTAGATAGCTTAAATTGGACATAGGCAAATATTTCCTATGGCCTTAATTGGAGAGAGTTAAATATGCAGGGAGATTACGTGTAGATGCTGAGCCGAGTTCAATTATAAAACCACTAATGTTCATCTCTTTCTTTGGGTATTTTCTTCTTTTTTTTTTTTTTGAGACAAAGTCTCAAGCTGTCGCTCTGGATAGAGTGCCATCACGGCAACCTCCAACTAGGACTCAAGCGATCCTCTTGCCTCAGTTTTTCTATTTTCAGTAGAGACGTGGTCTCACATTTGCTCAGGCTGGTCTCAAACTCATGAGGTCACGCAATCCACCTGCTGTGGCCTCCCAGGGTGCTAGGACTATAGGCGTGAGCCACTGCACTCAGCCTTTTTTTTTTTTTGAGACAGAGTCTCACTATGTCTCCCTCGGTAGAGTGCTGTGGCATCATAGCTTACAGCAACCTCAAACTCCCGGGCTTAAGCGATTCTCTTGCCTCAGCCTCTCAGTAGTTGGGACTACAGACACCCACCACAACCCCCAGCTATTTTTTTGTTGTTTTGTTGTAGTTGGCCCCGGCCGGGTTCAAACCTGCTAGCCTTGGTATATGTGGTTGGCACCAAGCCAGCCTATTCCTTTTTTAATTTTTTAGTGTTCATTTCATTTCAGAGTGATTTTTCAGAAAAATTTCTAGTAAATTATATAATTCAATTTAATTAAAAGGGTAGATTACCAAACTTTCTGTCTTGTTCCTTGTATCTACAGCATAGTTTCTGATACAGATACTCAAAGATGGCAATTATATTCTAGACAGATAAAAACATACATGTTTTCTGATATTTTTATTATAATCTATTCAAAATACAATACAATACACAGACTTTTTTTTCTTTTCTTTTTTTTTTTTTTTTTTGAGACAGGGTCTGTGTCACCCTGGGGAGAGTGCCATGGCATCATAGCTCAAAGCAACTTCAAACTCTTGGGGTGAAGCAATTCTCTTGCCTCAGCCTCCCAAGTAGCTGGGACTACAGGCGTCCGCCACAATGCCTGGGTTTTTTTTGGTTGCAGTTGTCATTGTTGTTTAGCTGGCCCGGGCTGGGCTCGAACAGCCAGCCTCAGTTCATGTGGCCAGCGCCATAACCACTGTGCTACAGGTGCCAAGCCTTTCATTCCTTTTTTTTAGAGACACTTTTTTTCAGTCTCACTCTATTACCCAGGCTGGAGTACAGTGGCACAATCAATCACTGCCTCCCAGCTAAGTGGTCAGAATTAAAAGCATGCACCACCACATCTAGCCAGTGTTTTTCTTTTTTGAAGAGATGGGGTCTCATTATATATCGTCCTGGCTGAAAAATACATAGATCTTAAGTGCTAAGTTTAGTGAAGTTGTGAGCAAGTGGAACTTATCCACTGCTAAAGTTAAATGTACATGTACTGTATGACCCAGCATTTTCACCCTAAGTATTTACCCAATATAAATGGAAGCATGTATTTACAAAAAGACTTGTAAAAGAATGTACATATTTATGTAACAAAAAACTGGCAACAAGCTAAATATCCACCAATAAGAGAATGCATAAATAAACTGGAGTATTCATAATGAATTAGCAGTAAAGATAAAATTACTGTTACATATAATATAGATGAACCTCAAAATATATTAAGTGAAAGGAGACAGACACAAGAGCTAATACACTATGATACCATTTATGTGAACTATAAGAACAGACTGGACGCCTGTAGCTCAGTGGTTAGGGCACAAGCCACATGCTCCAGGCCTGGTAGGTTCAAATCTGGCCCGCTATATAAAAAAAAAAAGCCTGGTGTTGTGGCGGGTGCTTGTAGTCCCAGCTACCTGGGAGGCTGAGGCAAGAGGATTGCTTGAGCCCAAGAGTTTGTGGTTGCTGTGAGCTAAGACATCCCGGCACTATACCAAGGGATACTCTGTTTCAAAAGAAATTTAAATTGGCTCAGCGCCCGTGGCTCAGTGGTTAGGGCACCAGCCACTTGCACTGAGGCTGGTGGGTTTGAACCTGGCCCAGGCCTGCTAAACAACAATGACAACAATAAAAATAGCTGGGCATAGTGGCTGGCACCTGTAGCTCAGCAGCTAGGGCACCAGCCACATACACAGGAGCTGGCAAATTTGAACCCAGCCCAGGCCCTCCAAACAAGTGAACAACAATGACAAGGGCAACAACAACAACAAAAATAGCCGGGTGTTGTGGCAGATGCCTATAATCCCAGCTCCTTGGGAGGCTGAGGCAAAAGAGTCACTTAAGCCCAAGAGTTTGAGGTTGCTGTGAGCTGTGATGCCACAGCACTACCCAGGACAACATAGTGAGACTCGATCTGAAAAAATATATATTTTCAAGGCTCGGCGCCTATAGCACAGTGGTTGCAGTGCCAGTCACATACACCAAAGGTGGCGGGTTCAAACCCAGTCAGAGCCAGCTAAACAACAATGACAACTGCAACAAAAAATAGCCGGGTGTTGTGGCGGGCGCCTATAGTCCTAGTTGCTTAGGAAGCTGAGGCAAGAGAATTGCTTCAGCCCAAGAATTTGAGGTTGCTGTGAGCTGTGACACCATGGCACTCTACCACGGTGACATTGTGATACAGTCCAAAAATATATATATATATATACACACACACACACACATATGTGTGCTTTCAAAACTTTTCTCTTAAACTGATCTGCTCCCCAGAGAGGCATTCTCTTATCACACCTAAAAAAGTCTGAGTCCAGCAGCCCCCAAATGGGAGACTAGACTGGAGAAAGAAACTGGAGGTCTCACCATTTGGTACACAGAATTTCACTTAATCCCCTCAGCTTACCTAGTCTTTCCCCCTGGGTAGAGTGCCATGGCATCACAGCTCACAGCAACCTCCAACTCCTGGGCTCAAGCGAGTCTCCCGCCTCAGCCTCCCAAGTAGCTGGGACCACAGGCGCCCGCCACAAGGCCCAGCCATTTTTTGGTTGCAGCCATCATTGTTGTTTGGCAGGCCTGGGCTGGGGATTCGAACCCACCACCTTAGGTGCATGTGGCTGGCACCTTAGCTGATTGAGCCACAGGCACCGATCCAGCTTACCTAGTCTTCTGAAATCCAGAATATCTTTAGTTCACCCACTCTAGAATATAAACACCCCGTCATCTGCCAGGACCAAGGAGAGGCTGCATTCTCAACTACACTGAGCTGTGAGGAAAAGAATCAACCAACCCTGATTTCAGCTCCATTTTTACCACCAATTGCATGGGTCCCTGGAGCCTCCAACTCCTGAGACTTCACTGGACTTCTACTGCATGAATCAACTTCCTTCTTAGCTTTGCACTTCCAGTTTAGAATTCAACTATTTCTTTTCTTTTTTTTTTTTTTGAGACAGAGCCTCAAGCTGTCACCCTGGTTAGAGGGCCATGGCGTCACAGCTCACAGCAACCTCCCAACTCCTGGGCTCAAGCAATTCTCCTGCCTCTGCCTCCCAAGTGCTGGGACTATAGGCACCCACCACAACGCTCGGCTATTTTTTGGTTGCAGGCGTAGTTGTTTGGTGTGCCCAGGCTGGATTAGAACCGGCCAACTCAGGTGTATGGGGCTGGCACCTTCACCACTTGAGCCACAGGCACCGAGCCAGATTTCAACTTTCTTTGCTGTTTTTATTACCACTCTTTAAAGTGCTTTTCTGCTTCTAAAATGTTGTCATTATTGTCTCTTCACCCATCTTAAGGGTTTGTGCATTTTCTTTTTCAAAAATCCCTTTGCTGGGTGGTGCATGTGGCTCAAGGAGTAGGGAGCCGGCCCCATATATCGGGGGTGATGGGTTTGAGCCCAGCCCCAGCCAAAACTGCAAAAAAAAAAAAAAAAAATCCCTTTGCTGTTGTTTTGGCAGGGCTTGAGGAAGTAAGAGATACACATGTATATTCAATCTGCATGTTAAACCACTGTTCCCTCTGTGAAATATGCTTTCTCTTTCCTGAGACATCACGAATCTGGTCTCCTACCTTTCTGATGTTCTTGCCAATCCTTAGCTGGTTTTTCCTCCTCTGTGCAATCTTTAAACATGGAGGGTCCCAGGGCTTGCTTCTGGATGTCTATTCTTCTACATGTTTCTTTTCTAGATGATCTTATCTGTGTCAGGCTTTAAATACAAGCACAGTGCTTACAGGGCCAACCACATACACCCAGGATGGGGGGGGTTCAAACCCCGCCCAGGCCTGCTAAACAACAATGGCAACAACAACAAAAATAGCTGGGCGTTGTGGCAGGCGCCTGTAATCCCTGCTACTCGGGAGGCTGAGGCAAGAGAATCGCCTAAACCCAAGAGCTGAAGGTTGCTGTGAGCTGTGACACTACAGCACTCTACTGAGGGTGACAAAGTAAGACTGTGTCTCAAAAAAAAAAAAAAAACTGGGCATGAACAGACACCTCACCAAAGAAGATGTACAGATATAAATAAACATATGAAAAGAAGCTCAACATTATATGTCAGTAGGGAATTACAATTTAAAAGAATAATGACTTACCAATGTAATCTGACACCAAGAGCTGGACACTTGGTATATGTCTATCTATGAAAATTAGGTCAACTCAAGGAAATTGACCTGATTAGGTCAATGCTGGGGCATGGTCAATACGGAGGTTCTTGCTGTGAGCTATGGCCCATGGCACTCTACCCGGGGCAACAGAGTGAGACTGCCTCTGAAAAAATAAATAAATAAAAATAAAATGAAAGAAGGTATATAAAAGCCTTTCATAAACTGTAAGACATCGCTGCTACTGTGGAAGAGAAGTGTAACAAAACTAAGGTGGCCAGACATCCCGCTTTTGGTTGGACAGTCCCGATTTTTAACAATTTGTCCTGCGACCCACGGCATTTTTAAAAAGTCCCGATTTTTTGGAAAGAATGCACGACAAGCTAGGGAACGGGGGAGAACAGGAAGGGAATATACGGATTTTGGCTGCCATGTCGCTATTTTGCCGGATATGAGTTTTATATTATTTTTGTTAATTTTATAATGTTAAACTTTAATAATAACAAATAATTGAGAACTGCTTATCAAAGTTTGCATTGTTGTCAGGCCCCGCCCCCCGCTCGGTCAATGGTGTCCCGTTTTACCAATGTTAAAATCTGGTCACCTTAAACAAAACGGTCTAGAGACTAAACTGCTTCTCACATTTCTAAAACTGTGGCAGCCTGGCGGTGATTTTTCAAAGCCACAGACTGTCCTTGACTAGCTCTTACACCTCCCAGGACTTTCTCGCCTTTCCCAGACAGGCAGCGCAGGGACCTCTAACCTCACCTCTAGCTGCCCGAGAGCGCAGGCGCGGCAGGAGACCTCGCGAGGGCCGACCCGCGCCGTAAAGCCGCAGCCGCACTCTGGCTCCGCCCACTCTCGAATGCCTTCGCAGGATCGCCCTGGAAACGCATTCTCGGGGAACTGGCCGCCGCCAATGGGAAGGGAGCGAGTGCCTCGAACAGGCCAATAAGGGGGGAGTGGTGCGGGGTTTAAATCCGAAGCGGGGCCGGCTCCTCCCGGCGTGCTGCGGAGGAACGGCTGTTGACTTGCGGTGGCTTCGGGGCCTCCGCTGGTCTGGTGCTACGGTGTTGTGCTTTTCCCTGCTCAGCTGCTGTTTGGTGAAGAGGAAGCCATGGCGCTCCGAGTCACCAGGGTTAGCCACTGCGGGCCGCGGACCAACGCGGCCTTTCTCGCTCGGTGTCTTCTCGCCTGCGGGACCCCCGCAGCGCGGGAGAGGACCGCGGCGGCGATTTCTGGAGGTGGATGGGAGGGAGGGTGACCGACTGAGCGCTGGAGTGGGCCCCTGGCATGGTGGGGATTTTGCGCGATAACGAACGGAGGGAGGAAGATGAGAAAGACAACTGGACGGGGCCTGGATAATTGTTCAGGGGATAGTGAGCGGGGAAGGGGTGCAATTACTTTTTGAAAAAGTGATGGAGAGGCCTGGCACGGTGGCTCACCCCGTAATCCTAGCACTCTAGGAGGTCGAGACGAGTGGATCGCTTGAACTCAGCAAATCGAGACTAGCCCTGAACACTATACCAGGGCGACTGAGTGAGACTCAAAAAAAAAAGAAAAGATGGCGAGCCCTGCGATTAGCCCTCCTGCAACTGCCTAACCCCCTTCCTAGACAAAGCGAGTCTGCAGTTGGAAGTATTTTCGATTTCCTTTCAAATGTAAATTTTCGGTATTTTAGAGTTAGCCGGAACTTAACAGGAAATTCCTCTATGGGTAAACAGAGTGGCCTTAGGGTGGACGCTGGAACCCACATTGTCCCTTGGGACCCATTTTTTTAGTTGCCTTTATGCTGAGAGTCTGTCTCATGCCCCACCATAAATAATCCTTGATTTTTTTGAGCCTCCCTGAACCTGCTCTCAAAGTGGTCTTGCTTCTTTTTAGAACACGAAAATTAATGCTGAAAATAAGGCAAAGATCAGTATGGCGGGTGCAAAGCGTGTGCCTATGGCCACTGCTGCAGCCAGCAAGCCAGGACTGAGGCCAAGGACAGCACTTGGAGACATTGGAAACAAAGTCACTGAACAGCTGCCGGCCAAAATGCCTCTGAAAAAGGTAACTATCTTACCCAACTTCTCTTTAAGAAGGTACCTTCCAACTGTGACCCTTGATGCAGAAACATTCCATTTTCTCTGTTTCATGTACAGGAAGCAAAAACTTTAGCTACTGGAAAAGTTATTGCTAAAAAACTGTCAAAACCTCTGGAAAAGGTGCCTGAGCCCGTGCCTGAGCCAGAGCAAGAGCCAGAACCTGAGCCTGTTAAAGAGGAAAAACTTTCACCTGAGCCGATTCTGGTAAATGTATTTTAACACTGTTGATTTTTCCCTCATTTCACTAATGCATGCACCGGCATTTGTATAAGTAATTATAATGTTATTAGAATGCTTTAGCATGAGGTAGGCTCTGCTTAGCAGAGGTACATAGATTAGCTTGAGGTAGCGAGTATATAGTAGGATTAACTGAGTTAATGGATGTACCACTACTTTTATAAGTTAGGGTCACACTACTAAGCGCACATACAGGATTCAAGCCCCAACTGACTGGCTTCAAAATCTATGCTTTTTTTTTTTTTAAATTACAGGTTTTGGCCGGGGCTGGGTTTGAACCCGCTGCCTCTGGCATATGGAGCCAGTGCCCCACTCCTTTGAGCCACAGGTGCTGTGCCAAAATCTATGCTTTTAATTGCATTCTTATATTGCCTCCTGCTACCTGAACTGGAGGTTTTGTTGCCCAAGAAGAAGCCGTCTCTCTTCAGAATTTATTGAATGAAACATAGAATGTTCTTTTGAATCTTTTTTAATTCCCATGTGTGGCCACTAAGTAAGCCTATAACATTGGAATATATAAAGGAGTGAAGCAGAAAGAATGGAGCTCTTCAGATAGTGGGAAAGAAGATGAGTTAGTAGCCTCAAAATTCAAGAACTTTTGCCGTTTATAGCCAGGGCTGCCTTTGAACCGCCACCTCTGGTACACGGGGCCAGCACCCTACTCCTTTGAGCCACAGGCACCGCCCAAAATTCAAGTGCTTGTATTAACTATCATGTAAATGTACCCTGTTCTGTGAATGAAAGGCCATGTAAAGGGGCTGCATTGAAATTGCAATTAATGCTGGGTAGCACCTGTGACTCAAAGGAGTAGGGCTCCAGCCCCATATCCTGGGGGGGCCTGGAGGTGGCCAGTTCAAACCTAGCCCCAGCCAAAAACTGCCAAAAAGAAAGAAATTGCAATTAATGCATTCTGAAACTCTAGTTAAGAGTAAGAGATTAAGTTATTGCTTTGATATTGAATTTCTGGGAATAGCACATGAAACATGGATCCTGCATAGACTAACTGGGCATATCAAACTAATGATTTCCTACAAGCTCCCATACTGGTGTATGCCTTTACTTTCTCCCATGAAGAATGCCTTCCCCATCCTGTTTTTCATTTAGCTAATAACTTTTTCATCCTTCGAAATAGCTCAAGGATCAACACCTGAAACTTTTCTTAACTTTCTCCATTCCCACTCCAGTTCCTGGAACCAATCTCATTAATTACTTACTCTGAGTACCTAGTACATAGTTTGACCTGAAGAAGGTGCTTAATAAATGTTTGAACAGTAGAGTAAATGGAGCTTGAAAGAAATAGTTAATGGTAGTGAAGTCAGTTAATCCTTGGTTGTTCAACAAAAAATTCATGTTCTGAGTAGTGATAAGTGCATGTTTTGAAATAAAGACTCGGCTCGGCGCTTATGGCTCAAGTGGCTAAGGTGCCAGCCACATACACCTAGGTGGCGGGTTCAAATCAAGCCCAGGCCTACCAAACAATGACGGCTGCAACCAAAAATATCCAGGTGTTGTGTCGGGCGCCTGTGGTCCCAGCTACTTGGGAGGCTGAGGCAGGAGACTCACTTGAGCCCAGGAGTTGGAAGTTGCTGTGAGCTGGGATGCCATAGCACTCTACCCAGGGTGACAACTTTTGAGGCTCTGTCTCGAAAGAAAGACTAAAGACTGAATTGTCATTCATTTGGATTAATTCACATGTTGCTAATAAACTGATTGCCTGTTTACTTTGGAGGCAAGTCTGGAATATGCATTTGTTTGCTTCTGTTTTACTCATTACCATTCAGGTTCAGCCAGCTTTAACTGGCTCAGTAAGTAGGCGTTTCACCTTTTTTTATATTCATTACTTTTCTATGCAGCAGAATGGTTCTTGAGTTGATACTAATAATATGGCTTTCATTTCCAAGCTATAGTATGTACTTCTCTTTGCTATTGTTTCAAGAAGTCTCTCTGTTTGAAGGTTGATACTCCCTCTGCAAGTCCAATGGAAACATCTGGATGTCCCCCTGCAGAAGAATATCTATGTCAGGCTTTCTCTGATGTAATTCTTGCAGTGAATGATGTGGATGCAGAAGATGGAGCTGATCCAAACCTATGTAGTGAATATGTGAAAGATATTTATGCTTATCTGAGACAACTTGAGGTCAGTATTATTATTAAAAGCCTATGTTTTTTCTAAACTGCATCTAACTTTATTAAAGCTGTTTCTCTTCAGTTTCAGTAATTTAAGCAGGATGTGAGTAGCATTTAATAGACTGCACTTTGAAATTTTTCGTAGAATGCCAAAACTGAAAAAGTCAATAAGCAAACCAACATTTGTTTGCCACTTTAAACAGGAAAGTTCAAAGGTGAGGTAGATACTGCTGGGCATGAGGATCACTTGGGACCAGGACTTTTCAGTCTGGGTGATCCCAAAAGACATTATAGCTATAAGAAAGAGAAAAATTAGTTGGTTATGGTGGTGCATTCCTGTGTTCCTAGCTACTTAGGAGGCTGAGACAGGAGAATTGCTTGAGCTCAGGAGTTGGAGGTCGCAGTGAGCTGTTATGTGCCCTCTGGGTTTAACGATAGTGAGACCCTGTGTCAAAAAAAAAAAAAAGGCCCAGAATGGTGGCTCACGCCTATAATCTCAGCACTCTGGGAGGCCAAGGCAGGTGGACTGCCTGAGCTCAGGAATTCGAGACCAATCTAAGCAGGAAGAAGACCCTCTCTACAATGTATCAGGTGCCTGTAGTGCAGCTACGGGGGAGTTTGAAGTTGCTGTAAACTATGACAACGTGGAACTCTACCAACAGGTAACAAAATAAGACTCTATCTCAAAAAAAAGGTTATTAGAGTAGATACTACTATGGCTCTTGGCTAAAAGAAAGTCCAGAGATTGAATGGTTGGTGCATGTGTGTATATATTTTGTGTGTGTGTGTATCCCTATCACAGTTTGGAGTGGGTTAGTCCCTGTGTCACTGTGGTTGATGTGCATTCAGTTGTCGGGGAAAGTGTTGTTTGTGCCCAAAGGGAATCCACTCAAAAAGTAAAGTTTTGGTTTTCTTCAATTACACTCCCACCCCAATAAGGAAGCATTCTATATGGCAACATAAATTATACAGTTTCCAGATTTACCCTGTTTCTAATATATTGTCATATATCATCATCAGTGTCTTGCCTGGTCCTTTTGGGCCTCTTTTTAAGACAGAGCCTCAAGCTGTCCCCTTGGGTAGAGTGCTGTGGTATTAATAGCTCACAGCAACCTCCAACTCCGGGGCTCAAAGGAGTCTCATACCTCAGCCCCCCCAAGTAGCTGGGACCACAGACACCCGGCTATTTTTTTTTTTTTTTTTGGTTGTAGCCATCATTATTTGGCCAGCCTGGGCTGGATTTGAACCCACCACCTAAGGTGTATGTGGTAGCCACTTGAGCGTGGAGCCAGGGCCTCTCTATTTTTTACAGGAATACTGTCAAGATAAGTGCTTTTCCTTGTTTTCTTGGTTTAGTTGGTTAGGTTTTTTTGTTTTGTTTTTGTTTTTTTTTTTGAGACGGAGCCTCAAGCTATCCCCCTGGGTAGAGTGTCATGGCATCACAGCTCATAGAAACCTCCAACTCCTGGGCTCAAGCCTCCGCCTCCCAAGTAGCTGGGACCACAGGCACCTGCCATAACGCCCAGCCATTTTTTGGTTGCAGCCATCATTGTTGTTTGGCAGGCCCAGGCTGGGGATTCGAACCCACCACCTTAGGTGTACGTGGCTGGCGCCTTAGCCAATTGAGCCACAGGCGCCAAGCCGGTTGGTTAGGTTTTCTGATGCATTGTATTCAATTTAGTAAACATGGGCTGTTTAGTGGCTCATTTTTCTTAACTTGTTGAAGCTTATACCCTGGAGCAGCAGACAGGGGTGTGGTAGGATATGTTCCAACTGATTTGGGAGTTACTATGCTACTTTGCAAACCTCAGGTCTGGCTGCAGGGTCTTTATTTGGAAAGAATTAGGTATGGGGTATGGGCCAGTAGTTGTGATGAATTGAACATTATAAGACTGTGACAATATGAACAATATGAAAAACCTGCCACATTTTTTTTTTTTAAAGACAGTTTCAAGCTGTCGCCCTGGGTAGAGTGCTGTGGCATCATAGCTCACAGCAACCTCCAACTCTTGGGCTCAAGTGATCCTCTTGCCTCCATTTTTCTATTTTAGTAGAGACAGGGTCTTGCTTTTGCTTAGTCTGGTCTTGAACCCATGAGCTTAAGCTGTTCACCTGCCTCAGCCCCCCAGAGTGCTAGGATTACAGGTGTGAGCCACACTATCTTTTCTAATGTTCTTTCCTAGTAATAGTGCTGTTTGTAGTGACCATGTGAATAATTGAGTTAAGGACTGTTATGAATTCTAAATGCCTCAGAGTTAATGTTGTGTTAACAAACTGATTTTTTTTTTTTTTTGAGACGGAACCTCAATCTATCCCCTGGGTAGAGTGCCATGGCATCACAGCTCATAGCAACCTCCAACTCCTGGGCTCAAGCGAGTCTCCTGCCTCCGCCTCCCAAGTAGCTGGGACCACAGGCGCCCGCCACAACGCCCGGCCATTTTTTGGTTGCA
>CAUYQV010110523.1:0-23332 GCA_963574575.1 Galagoides demidoff
AGGAGAGATTCTTACCACCTACGAGAGTGAACTGCAGAGTGAACTGAGAGCCCAGGAGGGCTTAGCAGGGAGCAAGGGCAGACAGATTTTCTCTCCTTTAAGAATCAATGGCATTTTCCTCCATTCTTGTGATACTTTGCTTAGAAGAACATTCTCCAGCTCCATCCATGTGAACAGAAGGGAGTTGGGGAATGGGTGGAGGCAGGGGGATTGGAGGGACCATTTCTGAGGTTTATCTTACAGGGGTACAAGTGAATCTCTCTAAGAGTAGAATCAGAAAGTTTTAAAACATTAACTGAGAAAATGACATGAAGGCTGTGTTGATCGGTTTGATGGAAGTATTTCGGATTGCATGTGAAAACCCCACAGTGTATCCCAGAAGTGCATTAATGTACATAGTTACCATTCAATAAAAAAAAAATAAAAAAAATAAAAAAACCCATTTGCTTTGAAAATCTGTGTGCTAGATTAGTGACAAGGTACAAACCTCAGTTTTTCAACATTGTAAATGTGCTTTGGGGCAAGATGTCAGGGCTATTTTCCTCATGTGCATGCACCTCTGAGACATTCACTCAAGCTGCTGTAAGACAGGATGCATAGAAAATGATAAAGGCGTTTTGAAATAGGCTTTGATATGCAGACATGGGGCTTAACCTGATGTGGTGCCTATCCTTCCTCAATTGAGTCTTTCCCTTCAGGAAATGTGAGCTGCAAGGGGGCTGAGCAAAGATCACTCTTTGGACCACTCACCAATGTAATGGCAGATGGGGGACATATACAACTGTGGATTGTGCAATAAGGATATATACTAAGAAAGAGTCATTAAGTGATTTTAGGTGATTTCATCCTTATATGAACATCAGAGTGCACTTCCCCAGGGCTGGGGTGTAGATCCCGCTGTATGCCCAGATTGTGTGGTGTGGCCGACTGGTCCTGACCATGCACCTCACCTGTATAGCATGTTACTTCCTGACCTTTTCCTATACTGTAGGCAATTATAACATAAGAGTAACTATTTGTGTAGTTAAACATAGAAAAGTTACCATAAAAACAGCATATACAAGACAAAAACGGCACACTTGTATTGGGCAGCATGAACGGAGCTCACAGGGCTGGAGGCTGCTCTGGGTGAGTCACTGAGTGAGTGTGAAGGCCTGGGACGTTTCTGTGCATGCCTGTGTGCTTTACAAACACCACCCTTGTAGGCAAAACTACAAGTATTTTAAAAATTTTTCTTCCTTCAATGATAATTTTTTTTATTAGCTTACCTTTTTACTTTATAAACTTTGATTTTTTTAAACTTTTTGATTCTTTTATAATAGTGTTTAGTTTAAAACACAAACACATCACAAAGCTGTGCAAAATATTTTGTTTCCTTATATTTTTATTCTATGAGCTTTTTTTAATTCGAAACATTTTAAGGTTTTTTTTTTTTTTTTTTTTTTACTTTTTAAACAAAGAAATTCAGAATGAAGATACAAGTACACCTTGTCCTAGGCCTACACAGGGTCAGGATCATCGGTATCACTGCCTTCCACCTCCACACCTTGTCCCCTGGAAGGTCTTGAGGGGCAGTCACATGCATGGAACCATCATCTCCTATGACAATGATGTCTCCTTCTGAAACACCTCCTGAAGGACCTTCCTGAGGCTGTTTCACAGGTAATTTTTTTAAATAAGTAGAAGGAGTATACTCTCAAATAATAATAAAATATATACCATAGTAAATGCATCCCAGTAGACCAGTAGACCATAATCATTTGTTATCACATTAAGTATTTTGCACTGCACAGGACTGTGTGTGCTGGACTCTTATCCAACTGGTAACACAGTAGGTTTGTTCACATTAGCATCATCACAAATACGTGAGTAGTGTGAGCTGCTCCAGATATTAGAATAGCTAAGCCATCACTAGGTGACAAGAATTTTTCAGTTCCATTATAATCTTACAGGACCACTATTATATTCATGGCTTGTTGTTGACAAAAATCTTATGCAGTATCTGAGTGTGTATATATGTATGTATATATATACATGTATTTACATGTGTGTATGTGTGTATATGTGTATGCATATATGTTTGTGTATATGAGGTCTGACATTTGAGTCCATGAACTTGCCACTGTGCACTTCTGTTGCCAGCACTCTACAAACACCTCGGTAAGGCTTCATAGCCTTGGTATATCAGCATCTCACGGTTGTGTTTGTGTTGATGTGTGGCAGTGTCTTGATGAGGTGCTTCATTATTGTTATTGCGTGTTTTTGTGTGGTGTTGTGAGAATGTTGGAGCTTGAATTAGAGCAACAAATAAACATTAAATTTCTTGTTAAATTTGGAAGAGTGGAAGTGAAATCAGGGACATGTTAGTCCAAGTTTATGGGGATAGTGCCATGAAGAAAATGGCAATGTGTAAGTGGGTTAAACCTTTTTCTGAGGGGAGAGAAAGTGTCACCGATGAAGAGAGGTCAGGGTGGTCAGTAACAAGCAGAAATGATGAAAACATTGCAAAAATTTGTGAACTTGTGCAACAAGATCTTTGGCCGGTTGTGAGAAGCATAGCAGACCAAGTAAACATTGATAGAGAAATAGGAAAATCTTAACTGAAAATATTGGCATGAGAAAGCTATGTGTGAAAATAGGCTCCTGTAAATGCAGATCAGTATCACTCTAAGATATCACCTAACCCCAGCAAGATTAGCCCACATCACAAAGTCCCAAAATACCAGATGCTAGTGTGGATGTGGAGAGAAGGGAACACTTCTACACTGCTGGTGGGATTGCAAACTAATACAGCCTTTTTGGAGACAAGTATGGAGAATCCTCGAAGATCTAAAAGTAGTCCTTCCATTTGACCCTGCAATCCTATTACTAGGCATCTACCCAGAAAAACAAAAATCATTTTACCACAAAGACACTTGCACTAGAATGTTTATTGTGGCTCAATTCATAATTGCCACGTCATGGAAGCAACCTAGGTGCCTATCAACCCATGAATGGATCAACAAACTGTGGTAAATGTATACCATGGAGTATTATTCAGCCATCAAAAAGATGGAGACTTCACATCTTTTACATTTACTTGGATGGAGTTGAAATACATTCTTCTTAGTAAAGTATCTCAATAATGGAAAAATAAATATCTAATGTACTCCATACTAATATGAAATCAATATATAAACAATTACACTGCTCATACAAATAATAAACCACTATTGTAGTCCAGTTTGGGGGCAGAGGGAAGTGGGAGGGAGGTGGGGCGAGGATGTATGGCAGAAGGAGGGAGAGCATGAGATGAGATCTCACCTAATATGCAAATTGTGAGGATATATAATAACCCACACCCTGGGTCAGGCTCTTCTCCAAATGGAACTTTACCCTGAATGTGAGAACAATGTAACCTAAAAATTATACCCTCATATTAATCTGAATAAAAAAATTTTTAAAAAAGAAAATAGGCTGTTGCATCATGACGATGCTCCAACTCCCACAGCACTGTCTGTAAGGGAGTTTTTAGCCAGTAAAAAAATAAGTGTATTGGAACATCCTCCCTACTCATCTGATATGGCTCCTCAATGACTTTTTCTTTACCCAAAGATAAAGAAAATATTAAAAGAAAGACAAAGCTTCCCAAGGGGAGGACTTCAAAGGTGACCATAGCAATATTCAGCATATTCAGCCATGAGGCATGTAGCACTTTTTCTTGGTCTCAATTGTCAGGCCTCGTGTGTATATATGTGTGTTTGTGAGTGTGTACATATACGTATTTTGGTGATGGGTCATGTAGCCAACTATTTTTTTTAAGATGTATTATTTATTTATTTATGTATTATTTCAGGTTAATTTGAGGGTACAAAGAATTAGGTTATAATGTTTGTATAGAGTCCCTCTAATAATTGTGTCTGGGCCCCAAGAGGTGTGCCATACATCCTAACATTGTGCCCATTAAGTAGGAGCATACCAATCCCTCTTTGTCCTCCTCTTCCCTGATCCCTTGTTCTCCCACCCCCCACTTTAAATTGATTTGAGTTTTTCTCTTACATAGGTACATATTAGATCTCTACTGGCTTTATATTAGCATTGACTACATTGAATTCTTTCTCCTCTATTCTTATGATAATTTACTAAGAACAATGTGTTTTAACTCCATGCAAAAGGTGTAAAGTCTCCATCTTTTTTAACAACTGAATAATATTCCATGGTATACATATACCATGGCTTGTTAATCCATTCCTGAATTGGTGGGCATTTAGGTTGTTTCCATATCTTGGCAATTGTAAATTGAGCTGCAATAAACAGTCTGGTGCAGATGTTCTTAAGATAAAACAATTTTTTTTTCCTTTTAGGTAAATCCTTAGAATGGAATTGCAGGATCAAATGGGAGGTCTAATTTGAGTTCTTTGACGATTTTCCATACTTCTTTCCAAAAAGGTTGTATTAGTTTGCAGTCCCACCAACAGTGCAAAAGTGATCCCTTTTCTCCACATTTGCACCAGCATCTGTGGCTTTGCAACTTTGTGGGCTATTCTCACTAGGGTTAGGTAATATCTCAGGGTGGTTTTGATTTGCATTTCTCTGATGATCAGGAATGATGAGCATTATTTCAAATATTTGTTAGCCATTTGTCTTTCTCAGAGAAGGTTCTATTCATATCTCTTGCTTAGTGGTAGATGGGATTATTTACTTTTTTTTTTTGTTGATTAATTTTAGTTTTCTGTAGATTCTAGTTATCAACCCTTTGTCAGATTCATACCATGCAAATATATTTTTCCATTTCTGAAGGTTATTTTTTTGCTTTCCTTGTTGTGTCATTAGCTGTGCAGAAGCTTTTAAGTTTAATTAAGTCCTTTTTGTTTATTTGTGTTGTTCTGTGATTGGCACTGAAGTTGTCATAAAATCTTGCCCCAGTTTGACATCATCAAGAGTTTTCCCCACACTTTCTTCTAATATTTTTATCATGTTATGTCTTCGATTTAAATCTTTTATCCATCTTGAGTCAATTTTTGTAGGTGGTGAGAGAAGCGGTTCCAGTTTCAGTCTTTTACATGTGGTTATCCAGTTCTCCCAACACCATTAGTTGAATAGGAATTCTTTTCCCCACTGTACGCTTTTGATTAGTTTATCACAGATCAGATGGCTATAAGAGACTGGCTTCATCTTTTGGTTTTCTACTCTGTTCCATATGCCTATGTCTCTATTTTTGTACCAATACTATGCTGTTTTAAAGTCACTGTGGACTTGTAATATAACCTGAAATCTGGTAGAATGGTGCCTCCAGCTTTGCTTTTATTACTAAGAATAGCTTTGGCTATATGGGCTATTTTCTGGTTCCATACAAAATGAAGTACTATTTTTTCCAATTCTTCAAAGTATGATGTTGGTATTTTAATGGGGATTGCATTGACTCTGTAGATTGTTTTGGGAAATAGAGACATTTTAACAATGTTTATTATTCCCAGCCAAGAGCATGGTATGTTCTTCCATTTGTTAATGTTTTCTGCTATTTCTTTTCTTAGTGTTTCATAATTCTCTCTGTAAAGGTCCTTCACCCCTTTTGTTAGGTATATTGCTAGGTATTTCATTTTCTTTGAAGCTACTGTGAAGGGAATTGTATCCTTTGTTTGCTTCTTAACTTGGCTGTTATTGGCATATACAAAGGCTAATGATTTGTAGACATTGACTTTATACCTTGAGATGCTACTGTATTTTTTGATCACTTCCAGGAGTCTTGTGGTTGAGTGTCTGGGATTTTCTAAGTATAAGATCATATCATCAATAAAGAGTGAGAGTATGACCTCCTCTGCCCCATTTGGATACCTTTTATATCCTTCTTTTGCCTGAATGCATTGGCTAGAACTTCCAGAACTATATTGAATAGTAGTCACAATAGAGGGCATCCTTGTCTGCTTCCAGTTCCAAGTGGAAAAGCTTTCAGTTTTACTCCATTTGGTATGATATTAGTTATGGGTTTGTCATAGATGGTGTCAATGTTCTAGTTAGAAAAAAATGCTGAATCCTCCCATGTGCTTTTTCTGCATGCATTGAGAGGATCATATGTTCTTTGTTTTTGCCTCTGTTGATATGGTGAATTATATTTATGGATTTGTGTATGTTAAACCAGCCTTGCATCCCTGAGGTAAAGCCTACTTGATGGTGTTGTATAATTTTTTTTTTGATATGTAGCTGCAATCTATTTGTTGAATATTTTTGCATTGATATTCATTAGTGAAATTGGTCTGTAGTTCTTTTTAGTTGGGTCCTTTTCTAGTTTTGGAATCAGGGTGATGTTTGTTTCATAGAACCTGTTGGATAAGTTTTCTTGCTTCTCAGTGGTTTGGAATAGGTTCTGCAATATAGGTATAAACTCTTCTTTGAAGGTTTGATAGAATTGTGGTGTGAAGTCATCTGGTCCAAGGCATTTTTTTTTGTTGGAAGTTTTTTATTATTTATTCAATCTCAGTGTTTGATATTGGTGTGTTCAAGAGATCTACTTCTCCCTGGTTAAGTCTAGGAAGATGGTGTGATTCCAGGTATGGGTCCATTTCTTCCACATTGTCAAATTTCTGGGCATAGAGTTTTTGGTAGTAGTCAGAAATAATCTCTTGTGTCTTGGTGGTATCAATTGGTATTTCCCTCTTTTAATTTCCAATTCAGGTTATTAGAGATTTTACTTTCTTATTCATAGTTAATCTGGCTAATGGTTTATCAATTTTATTTATATTTTTGAAAAACCCAGTTTTTGGTTCCTTAATTTTCTGAATGGTTCTTTTGTTTTCAATTTCATTTGTTTTTGATTTAATTTTGGTTATTTTGTTTTCTTCTGGTAGTTTGGGATTGTGTTGCTCTTCATTTCCCATTTCTTTAAGATTATTCTTTAGGTTGTTGATGTGTTCTCTTCCTGTTTTTCAAATGTAGGCATCTAATGCAATAAATTTCCTTAGGATTGCTTTTGCAGTGTCCCACAAGTTTTGGTATCTTGTGTCTTCGTTGTTGTTGTGCTCGAGGAAATTAATGATTTCCTCCTTTATCTCTTCTTTGACCTAACTGTCATTCAGCATAAGTTTGTTTTGTTTCTATGCATTTGTGTGGGGATGAGAATTTTTTTGTAGTTGAGTTTCATCTTTATTCTCCTGTGGTCTGAGAATATACAAGTTATAATTTCAATTCTTTTGATTTTGTTGAGGTTTGATTTGTGTTCTAGGATATGATCTATTTTGGAGAATGTTCCATGGGCTGATGAGAAGAACATATTCCTTAGCTTTGGGATGGTGTGTTCTGTCTATGTCTGTTAAGCACAGTTGTTCTAGGGTCACATTTAAGTCTTGTATTTTTGTTTAGCTTCTGTTTAGAGGATCTGTCTAGCTGTGTAAGAGGATTTTTTAAGTCCCCTACTATTATGATATTATAGGATATTATCTTGCTCATACCAATTAAGATCTGTTTCATAAATCTGGGAGCATTAAAGTTGGATGCATTAGTATTTAGAATTGAAATGTCTTTTTGTTGCATTGTTCCCTCCACCAGTATGAAGTATCCATCTTTGTCTTTTTTTACTTTAGTTGCTTTAAATCCACTTGTATCTGAAAATAAGATTATGACCCCTCCTTTTCTTCTGATTTCCATTTGACTGAAATATTGTTTTGTACTCCTATATGGTGAGTCTTGTTTAGTCCTTTGAAGCTAGGTGTATTGCCTGGAAACAGCATATGGTTGGCTTGTGCTTTTTTTGTCCAATTGGCCAGTATGTTACTCTTCAGTGGGGAACTCAAGCCATTAACATTTATTGAGAGAATTGATAGGCACCAGCCACATACACCTAAGGTGGCGGGTTTGAATCCCCAGCCAGGGCCTGCCAAAACAACAATGATGGCTGCAACCAAAAAAAAAAAAAAAATGGCCGGGCGTTGTGGCAGGTGACTGTGGTCCCAGCTACTTGGGAGGCTGAGGCAGGAGACTCTCTTGAGCCCAGGAGTTGGAGGTTGCTGTGAGCTGTGATGCCATAGCACTCTACCCAGGGGGACAGCTTGAGGCTCTGTCTCAAAAAAAAAGAAAAAAGAGAGAATTGATAAATGCAGTGGAGTTCTATTCATCTTATTTTGTGAAAGTCCATTACTTAGTTTTATCTTTTATGTCATTGTGGAAGCTAGGTTTTGTCCTTTAGTTTCTGGATGTTTAATTTGTTGGTGGTCCATTGTGATGGTCAGTATGGAGAATAGGTCTAAGTATTTCCTGTAGAGATGTTCTTGTGGCAAACTTCCTCAATGTTTACTTATCAGTAAAAGATTTGGAGCTCACTCAATTTTGGAGCTCAGCTTGGGATATTGAATTCTGAGCTAAGGTAGATGACCATTCTCTTCTGGCTTGAAAAGTTTCATTTGAAAAGCCTGCTGTCAGAGGCAGATGGATCTGCCTCTGTAGGTCAGTTAGTGTTTATTCCTGGATTCTTGTAGAATTTTCTTTTTTGTCTTGACTTTGGTTCATGACAATGGGTCTTGGAGAAGCTTCTATTTGAATTGAGATGACCTGGGATTGGATATCTCTCTGAAAGGGATGTGTTGGGATATTTGGCGACACCTGGGAAATTTTCATTTATGATACCCTTCAGTAGGGCTTCCATTCCTCTGGGGCATTCTTTTTCCCCTTCTGGGTTACCTATAATTTATATGTTGAATGCTTCATGAAGTCCCATAATTCTCTGAGTGAATATTTTGCTTTCTTTCTCTTCTGTATCTTTAACTGCCTGTGTTAGCTCAAGTGCTTTATCCTCTAGGCCTAATATTCTTTCTTCTCCATGGTATAATCTGTTATTGATACCTTCTACTGCATCTTTAAGCTCCCTGATTGATCTATCAATCCCTTAAGCTCTACTATATCCTTTCTATATTCTTCATATCTTTCATCCATTACTTGGTTCTGATTTTGGATTGTCTTTTATTTCTTCTTTCTCAGCAATTTCCTTCATTGTTCTTGCCATTCATATTTTAAATTCCATTTATGTCATTTCTAACATTTTTTGTAGGAATCCTTTGTGGTAGCTACCTCATGATACCTTGGAGGGGTTGCTCTGTTCTGGTTTTTCATGTTGCCAGGATTTTTTCTGTTGCTTCTTGCTCTTGAGTGTATTCTTTTGTTTGCTTTCTTCCCCTACTTTTTCCTTTCACTTTCTCCTTTTCTTTAAATTACCTTGTCTTTGTGCAGGTAGGTATTGAAGTGTCCTTTTGGTATAGGACCAAAAGGAAGAGAAGAGTGAAGAGCAAGAAGGGAGAAAAAGACAGAAAAAGAGAAAAGAAAAAGAAAAAATGGGGGTAAAAGGAAATATTGACAAAAAGAAGAGAGGAAGAGAAAGAGAGAGACAGGCATAATATTGGTGTTCAGCAATGTGCTTCGACCCACAGCCACAATTTCTGACCTCTGGGGGGCTAGGAGCAGTGGTTTCCCTTGAGTTACTTACCAGCCTAAGCTAAAACAAGGCCCCACTGCCACCAAATAGAGAAGAAAAAGCCCCAGAAGTCTGTTGCAGGAAGAACCTACCAATATTGTCCTTCCAAAGGCCAAAGCTAGAAAGACTCCCTAGACCAGGGGATCAAGGGCTTCTTGAGCCAGGCCAATGCTTTGGCACTCCACCCTAGGCCCCAGAGTGAAGCTCTCTCCCATAAATGGAATACAGATTGACAAAGAATAAAGCAGATCAGAAAAAGAGAAATAATAATAATAATAAAAGTATACAAAGAAAATCGAAAATAAAATTGCATAAGATATTAAAAAAGGGGGTAAATCTTAGTTGTTATTTGAGAAATTTGTGTGGGAAAGATAAAAAAGTAGAAAAATCTTTACAAGAAGAGAGAGAAATGGAAAGAAATGGAAAGGAAAGAAAGAATAAAATGGAGCCCTTATAACTGAAGAAAGTAAAAATGGAAAAATAAAAATACTATAAAATTTAACTTATAAATGAAAAAACTTCAAGAGATTAAAATTGGAAAAGAAAAAATATAACAGGAGCAGAAAAACTGTAGCAAAAATGGAGCCCCTACTATTAAAGAAAGAAATAATGAAAAATTATAAATGCAAAAAGAAAGAAAGAAAGAAAGAAAGAAAGACAAAGGAAAAGAAAAATCTGAGGGAAAAAATTGGACTCCCCCCCCCAAATACTGCCATATATCGCTTGGACAACAGGTGATATTTTGGGGTATGAAATACTACTTATGACACTGACAACAGCTGTATAAAGGCTGTCTGGAAGCCTCTATCTTGCTGAGGAGACCTCATCTGTCTTCCCGACTTTTTTGCTCTCAGTCCCCACAGAGTTGGGAGCATGAAGCTCTCCTCAGCCTATGCAATAGACATGCCTTGACCTTTCCAAACCATATCCCTTGGCCAGCCAGTGGCTTTCCCAGGAAAATATGTGTTGCTTAAGTCTCCCCATTGATGGATGCCCATATCAGCAGGTGTGCCAGAACCAGCCTCACTCTAGGACCCTGCAAAACAGCTCTCCCACAGTGGCTGTGCCCAGCCAGCAGCCAAAAGACAAGAGCTCTTCTCTGCTCAGTGGCTCAATCTTGGCTCCAGGGTGCTGTTCAAGGTCATTTGCTTGCCCAAGATCTCCCAAGGTAACTCCAGCAAATGCCTAGGTCCGCAAAAAAAAAAAAAAAAAAAAGCCTTCAGGACAAGCCCTCTTTTTCTGAAAACTGATGCTGAACTGGGTGACCTTTGCTGACATGCAAGCACTCACCTTCTTTGCCAATTCTCCATTGCTCCCAACCTCTTCATTGGCCCTGGAGTCTCCTGCTGTTTCCCTGTGCCCCCAAAGCAATGTTTCTCGGCAGGGCCCCTAGACAGAGATGTCTGGAGTCCTTTCTTCCCATTGCACCACTCGTGGCTGCAAAGATGTCTCTAGTTTGCTATCTTGCTCCACCCCTCACATAGCCAACTTCTTTTTTTTTATTTTGAGACAGAGTCTCAAGCTGTCACCCTGGGTAGAGTGCTGTGGTGTTACAGCTCACAGACACCTCAAACTCTTGGACTTAAGTGATTCTTTTGCCTCAACCTCCCAAGTAGCTGGGATTATAAGTGCCCACCACAATGCCTGGCTATTTTTTGGTTGCAGTTGTCATTGTTGTTTAGCTGGCCTTGGCCGGGTTCGAACTGCCACCCTCGGTGCATGTGGTGTGGAGCCCACATAGCCAACTTTTGATCTGAGTTCTAACCTGGGTGGCTTGTGGCCAGGCCAGTCAGTCCTGCTGATGGTTTGATTACACAGCTATCTTCACATTCTTTAGCTCAGTTGTGTAAACTCAGCTATGCTGGAAGGATCCTGTCCAGGTCAGGCTTCACTGCAAGAGACATCTGAGGACCTGTGTGGGAGGCTATGAGGTAGTGGCCATTTCCCTGTTCAGTGTCTTTCCTTCACAGGGCAGGTGTCCAGGCTGGGGGCTGCTGGCCTGTTGACTGACCTGTCCTTACTCTACATCTTCTGTATCCAGTGCACTCTGTAGATTGCGGCACCACATGCTGGAGGAGAGAGAGCCCGAAGCCTTCCCGCTGTTGACCTCCCCCAGTCTGTCCATTTGCTGTCCTGAGGGCTGCTCTACTGAACAATGTGGGGGCACCAGGTCAGAGGCCCTGGATTCATGCAGTTATCTTTCCTGCTCCTACTAGGGAGGAAGGGACATTACCTGGCACACCCCCTAGAGCAGGTCTGTGGCCCTGGAGAGTCCCGGCTGAAACACAACCAGTTGTTTTGAGAAGGCAGTGTGCTCTGCCTCTCCTAGGTCAGTGACAGGTGGACAGGTGTAGTCTGTACCTGGGGGTAAATTCAGTCAGGATTTTGATGGGCCTTGAAGACTGGCCTACATCTCCTTTGCAGAATTTTAGAACAAGGCAGGCCTCCTCTTTCCACAAGAGTCATGTTACTATGAGGCAGAAGACTGAACACCACTTTCCATCAGCTCCTGAGGGACACTGCTCTGGCCAAGGAGTAAGGTGACACCCAGGCTGCCCCTCCCCCCCACCCAGCTTGCTTTATCTCTACTGTGCAGTGAGGGATCAAAATATTGGGGAAAGAGCAATTCCTGCATCACTTAGATGTTTGGATGATTAAGCAAGTGATTGCTGTTGAAATGCCATGTAATCCACACGTTGTCACACGAACGTTATTTTTGCCTGTGTGTCTGTTAAAATGGTTAGACTTTGGATTTGCACTTGTCTGTTTCTAACATAATCATGGCAGGAAAAAAAAATGAATGAACTGAAAATAAAACTGCTCTCAAAACATCTCAAGAAAGCAGCTAGTAGCACATGCAACTCTGTCCCCTGCCAGGCCAGGCCAGGCTGATGTAACTGCAGCCTTGGGAAAGCTCATGCAGGCAGGGGAGCTTCTCCCCCTCAGTGTTTGGAGAAACTCCTTTCTCACAGCCTGTTCCCAGTGCTATGCCAGGAAGAATGGGATTTGTTATTTTTAAACCTCTTATAAGATTTAAAAATCAAGCTCAACCTGGATCCTACATGGAAATTCCTGTTAAGGATATATTTCTTAAAGACTGGTTCTCATTGCCCGACCATTTCAAAATCACTGAATCCATAAACATCTACTGTGCAGTACTGAAGTTTCATTTCAGAGGTGTTCTGGGAAGGGTTTGACATTTAACAGGGAGAGCTGTGATTTGAAGTCTTGAGGTCAGCATCCGGAGCATGGAATTTTTTTGGTGACTGTATTTGAAGACAGATCCAGTTAAAATCATTCATATTCTTAAAGGTCCTCTGTCTGAAGTGGGAGCATGTTTTGTCTTTGAGAGTGGGCACAATGATGTCCAGCAGTTGTGATGGTCACAGGATGAGCTACTTTGCAAAATACTGAGAGCAGGCGAGAGGGACAGAGAGTAGAGAGAGCACAGGGAAGGTGATGGCTCTGAGGGTTCTCAGGGAGTAGGATGGGGAAGCTGGGGCCCTGGTGGGTACTCTCCGGAGGGGTGACGTTACCAGGTGAGGGAGGATGCTGGCTCGGACCCATGTCATAGGTGCACACCTACACCCACTCTGGGAGGGCCGCAGCTGCTCCTCTCATCCAGGGCGAGACCAGGAGCTCTGGCTGGAGCTGGGCCTGGGGGAGGGTGAGGTGGGTGGACTGATGCCCTCAGGATGGAATGAGGCTCCCAGAGGAAGCACCATTTTCCCTTTCATTCTAGAGCTGCCCTATTTTGGAATCCTCTGGGGACATGGAGAAACCAGGCAAGCCCTGGGGCAGGACTCTGCAGGCCCCCACACTTTGCCCATAAGAAGGGATTTCCCAGTCCCATCAGTTTACTCCAATATGAGAGAAATCATATTTCACTCTATGCCATTGTTGTAGATTCTTGGTTATTTTGGGGGACCTGAAATACAGATGGTCACTAGATTCCCTGATTCTTTTCAGTCATTCAAGTCACATCTTTTCACTGTACTTTATAAATGTCAGTTTCAAGCTCAGTGCAGAGGACCATTGAGCAAAGATGCACAACACCTGGAGATGGACTCTCAGTTCACGCTTTATCTATTGGGATTCTCACTGCAGCCTACAGAGGAGGCAGCGCTGTATCTCATTCCATGTAGACCTGTGCCTGGTACTGGGCCTGAACCAGACCCTCCTGGTCCAGGTCACCCAGACTTGGACAGTCTGGCTAGACAGGCACTTACTTGTTTGGAAGGCAGGGCTTTCAGACTGCTTCAGGCATGTAGCTCTTGCTGTGTATGAATTGAAGCAACATGACAGCACCACCAGCAAGGGACAGCCACTACATGGCTGAAGAAAGTGTCTGGCTGTCCTTTTGGTGGAACCTTTGACAAGAGCCCTCTTGCTATCCTAACAAACCTGATAACTGAGTGGTACTTGCAGTTAGTAGCTGACTTTGAATGGGCTATGCTGTTAGATTCCCAGGAGGGTAAGATGTTATCAGAAGATGAGTCAGCATCCTTCCCCTGCTCTAGGAAAACCAGAATACACAAGCTCTTAAATCTCTCTTTATTCCTTTTGCCCAGGCTGGGGGAGAGGGTGGAAGCTTTCTTTAGTCTCACCCTGTGACGTGACCCGTGGTGACAGCTGGCCATACCCATAGTAGAAAAAACAACTGGGAAGATGCATGTCCTGTTTTCTGAATGATATAATGCAGGCTACAAGTCTGTGTCCATCACCTGTCACTTGCCTCTTCTGAGGCACTGCACGTTGAACTGATTAGCCAGGCCAAGGTGTCCCCAAAGACTGGACTCGGAATCCAAACCCCGTTGATTCTGTGAAGTCATTAACTCTGCTGTGCTCAGCTGCAGACACCTCTGATAGAGTCAGAATGCTTTGCTGCCTGGTTGATACTGACTTGATGCATGGTTATTCTTTTTAACGAAATCAATATTTATCTCTTTGGGTGATAAGAAACCAACAGGGTTATTTGGTAGGAATGGCCTAAAGCCACCAGTATGGTTCTCCCCTCAGCCTAAAACCTACACGCTCTGTGAAGCTGCCAGGTATTTATTACATGGGACTTTGGATCACATCTGGAATTCCAAATGTTTTCTTCTCGGGGAGGCTGATGTCAGGGAAGGACGTGGACAAGTGTCAAACACGAGACGCCCCCTGAAGAGCCACGGAGAGTGACTTCGGTGGTAGGGAGAAAGGGCAATGCTGCAGGGCTCCCCACGTGGCAGCTGGGGAGGGCGCTGCTGTGGGAGAAGCAGGGAGGCCAGTTGGCCTTTGGGGACCCAGCCTCACCTTCCCCCTCTTCCTTTCTCCCCCATGTCTCTCTCTTCTCCCTCCTTACCTTTTCTCTTTCTCCCCCTTCCTGGCGTGTGATTTCTGTGCTCACTTTTCTCCTTCTCCAGGCAGAACTTGTGACATGTCATCCTCTGGGACACACAGGGCTGTCAGACAGGGTGCCCATCTCCAAGGCTGCCAGCGGCTCTCCTGCCCCCTGTGGAGAGGTGCTTCCAGAGCTGAGGGTGGTTCCCAGGGCCCGGCAGGCTTGGCAAAGATCAGGGCGGTGTGGGCAGCCCCTCTAGTAACAAGTCATCCCTTGTTTCCAGAATGCTTGGGGATGTATTCTGTTGGTCCAGATCATCTGTTGATTCTAATAACCTTAGAGCCCGGGGCAGTGATGGTGAAACTTCACCTGTGACACAGTGGTGCCAGTGTCCATGGGCAGGTGTGCTGGTCACTGCTGTCTTCAAAGAGGGTCCTGCAGGCTGTCCTAAGTGTTGGTCCTTCTATGAATCACCTGGGGAGGTTTAAAGATCCACTCCCAAGGCTTCTGATAGGACAAGAGCACAGTTTGGATTCCTTTTGCTCATGGTTCTCAAATGGTTTCATAGGAGCCTCACTTCCTCAGGACATGGGAAACTTTCTCTCTTGCTTGTTTATTCACTCAGCCAATGTAAGCTGAGACTCTACTAATAAGTGTCAGGTGTCAGGGGGATGCATGGAGGGTACATGGCACAGAGTCGCTCTCACAGAACATGCGGGCTATTCTACTTAGGGAAAGCAGATCTGTAAATAGCTAATTTCAACACCCTGTGAGGATTTTTCACAGAGAACATGTATCAGCACAGCAGGAGGAAGGTCTCACTCAACATACCTACCCACACGGGCTGGGAGCAGAGTTATAATTCTGTAATTCTTTTTAGAAGTTATAATCCTTATTTGACAGTGAAAAATGTGGAGAGGTGTGGACCAAGCTGTGTGCTCTGTTAGCCAAGGTCAGAGCGACAAGGTGTCACTCCTCCCACACACTGTCCTGAGACAGGCTTAAAAGTACTTCCTTATCAGCAAAGGGGGTGTCCTGCCACATGCACTCTGAGCAGTGCTGTATCACCTAGACAGTTAAAACATTTCCAGCTGCTGCCCCCATGCATCTGACACACGGTCCCAGTGAGTGTGAGGTGGGTCACTGCTGCTGAGAGTGTGGCTAGTGTGGCTGTCACTGGGGAGCTTGGCAGCAATGCAAATTCTCAGGCCCCACCTCAGAACTGATGAGTCAGCCTCTCTGAGGGTGGGCCGAGGAGTCTGCATTTGATGAGCTTTTAAGGTGACTCTTTGCCTGCTAATGCATTAGAAGCTCCCTGGAGGTCACTGGTCCGCTCCTGAGGGCAGTGGTTGGGGTGGAAGATTGCACTGTTATTCCCAATTTTCCCTCTCTTCTTGAGTCCATCCCTTCTGCCATGTGACCCTGCAGGTCTCCCCTTAGAGCAGCGGGTCTCGACCTGTGGGTCACAACCCCTTTGGGGGTCTCCTGCATATCAGATATTTACATTATGATTCCTAACAGTAGCAAAATTGCAGTTATGAAGTAGCAACGAAAATAATTTTATGATTGGAGGTCACCACAACATGAGGAACTGTTTTAGAGGCTTGCGGCATTAGGAAGGTTGAGAACCACTGCACTAGAGTAGATGTATATTCCCCCTCTCTGATGATGCTGGACCTGCCCAGGTGAATGTTTTTGGCCAGTAGAATGTGGGAAGCAGGGGCAGTGGGCCAACGTTGAACCCAGTCTCCCAGGGGCATTGCATGTTTCTGCTTGCCCCTCTGGAGGCTTCCAGCTTCTACATGGGATAAAAATGCCACAGGTAACAGCTGTCTCTTTAGCTTGTGCCCTAGAAGGAACACATGTGGATTAGAGCTTCCCAGCTGCCTGTCAACCCATAGACCAAAGCAGAACCTCTCTAGCTGACATGTCTCTGAGCATGACTGTACATGCATAGTAGTGTTTGCCCTGGGTTGGTTTGTCAGTCAGCACTAGCTGACTGACATAATTGGTTGGGGACAGATTTTGTAGGTCTAGGCAAAAAAGATTCAGTGCCCAGAGACAGCAGGATGTCAGGCGGGGAGCCTGGGCTCAAGGGTCAGAGACCCGTGTACTGTGGCCCTTCATCTCTCAGCCTTCTGAATTCTCAGCACTGCTCCAGAAGCTTTCTGCCTCATTCTCTTGGTATTACCTGTTCAGATCCAAGAGAAAATTTGATTCACCATGCCATAGCTCACAGAAGCCACCTTATTTCCCATCTGAATTATCATAAGGGCTAAAAAAGAACAAGTGATACTACATAAAATGAAAGCTTAATGGTTTCAGGAATTAAAGGAGTCAGCCAAAGTAACCGTTAATTTCTACTTCACGGAAGACTTTGCCAGTGGAGCCAGGAAATCTCTGGGAGATAAGACCCTTTTCTCAGGACAGCACTTGGCTGGGTAGCTGCCATCTTTGCCTTTGCATTACTCTTTGTGCTTTTGTGACTGGCCTGCTGAAGTAGTCAGGACAGGCTCAGCTCAGCTGCAGTAACAAACCATGATGGCTCAGTGGTCCAGGAACAAGGTTATTTCTTGCTCATACCACTGTCCCAGGTGGTCAGGCCTCCCTCTGAGTGTCCCTTCTCCAGTGATTACTCAGAGATCCATGTGCATCCCATCTTAGCTCTGCTGTCTGAGTGTTCTCTGCTTCCAGCTGCAGCTGGCAGTATGGGAGGGTGCACCTGCCCTTCCTCATCTGGCACAGCATCACTTCTGCTCGAGCGTGCACAAAGACTCAGATGTGTGGCTTCAGTTCCCAAGGGCTGAGAAAGGTGTTTTCCTGTGTTTCTAGGAAGAGGAAGTAGTGCGAGGAACACAGCATTATTTCTCTTCTTCCTGTATTTAAGGTAACATCGCTTCTCCACCATGGGCTCCTTAGATACGTATTTCATAGTTTAGCTCTTAGAGGGAAACTTATTTCTCATAAGGTAAGTAATAATGAAGAACTTACTCCTGAATAAAAATGGTTAAGGAGTAAGGGATGAAACCAGATAGTTCCTTGCAATAATAAACATCCAAGCAGTGGAAAAGATCTATGGACATACACAAATTTGTATGCAAATCATCGAGATCACTTTTGCTAAATCTATTGCACAACTTTGAGTTAAATGGCTGGATGGAGGCCCAGCACAGGTAATCTCTGTCACCAGCATTCACTGGCTTAGAGCATCACATCTTGAAGGATACTGAGGTATCACCAGGGCTGTGGGGAAAGGAGGCTGGCAGGGCTAGCACACTTTCCTGCAGACAGCAGGGGTCATGGACCAGCTTCTGACAGGAGCATTGCATCAAACACCACCACTCTCTTCTCAGTTTCCTTCCAACCAGTGGCATGATCCCTTGAGCTCACCAGCACCCTGGCACTAGCAGAAAGGAAGCTTGAGCAGGGGCACTCGGATGACCTATCCCCTTCCCCTGTTCCTCCAGCTTGCCACACTGCCCTGTGCTTCTGTTCCCCATATTTGGCAGGAAATCAGTCCAATTGAATGATCCCTCAGTATCCTTGCTTTGATGAAGGAAAGTACAAAAGGGATGGACATGACATCCCTTGGATATGGGATATGTGTGGGATATGACACATAGATTTCTTGCATTAGTTGTTAATTCTAGGAAGAGTGTGGGGAAGAATTAGCAGTAATTTGCCAATCACTGGGGACTGGTTGGCCTTACCTCCCTGCCGCTAACTCAGCCAGTGGCAGTTGGTGAAGACTCTATTGATCAAGCCTTCCCAGGCTGTGCAGACTCGAAAGCTCTTTACAGCAAGGTGCTATTTTAGAAAGAGTTTGGGTGCAATTCCACAGTGGAAACATCTCTGGTTCTACAAGCATTCAGGATTAAAATAAATGTAGATTTATTTCATCTAGGATGCTCAATTAAATAGTTAAAAAAGCCTAAGCTAAAGTGAGACCCCATTTCTAAAATAAATAAATAAATAGTAAAAAAATAAAATTCTTTCTTCTATAACTAGAAACTTTAACTGGCATGGTGAAAAGGAGACTTTTTATTTTATTTTTTTAAAGTTAGTCAGAAAAGTTCAGTGTTTCAGGTTTTGGAAGCTAGTCTTTGATTTTATACTAAATGAAATCTGTTAAACCGGTAGACAGATTTATTTTAAATGAAACCCACAGCAGTAGACCTGTGGCCTATTTTTGCATGTGTTTGTGTTTTGAGGTCATGAAATTAGGCTGGGGGTGATATGCCAATAGGGAGAGAGTCTGGAAAGTAGGGCCATTGGATAGGGCTATGTCAAAGGACACTTTCACACGTGTCCATGTGTGAGGGAGGGGAGGGAGTGTCGGGGCTGTGGGTAGGGAGAACCAAGGGCACAGGTGGGGACTGACCTGCCCTCCAGGTATATCCCAGCTTTCGAGAAATACCATTCCAAAGAGATGCTGCTTTCACCTCATGCGCACAGGGAGGGGACAGGGCAAAGGCTAAGAGATGACAGCGAACCAAAAAGTGCAGTTCTTCCCATAAACACCCATGGAGTATTTTAGGGACAACATAGAGCCGATGGCCTAATACTGTGTATAGGACCTAACTCTGACATGTGGATGCAAGACTCCTTTTTTTCAATAATTTTCAATTTACAGTAGACCATCCATAGTTGACCAGTTCCTTACATTGACCAACTCCTTCAGTTGACCTAATTTTCATAGACTAGATGTGCACTGCATGTCTGTGTCAGTACATAGGCCTAGTTTCTTATGATGACCACCTCTGCACGTTGACCAGTTTGTTGCAGTCTCTTGGGTGATCACCATTTAGGAGTATACTGTATTTTATGAAGGACATGTTGTTTTGAAATATGCATACATGTGGATGTGGACTGGCTAAACCCAGCTAATTAATGTGCACTATCTCATATACTCATCATTTTTTGTGTGTGGTAAGAATACCTAAAATCTGCTCTTTTAGCAACTGTCAAGAATACCAGGTATTAACTTTGTTATTGATGATAGTCAATGTATTATATGACAGATACAATATGTTGAACTTATTTCTCTTATCTAACTGAAATTGTGTTTCCTTTAGCCAACATCTTCCTCTCCTCCATATCCTAAGTTTTTTGAGGCAAAAGTTTGGGTAGTGACTTTATACCTGGCAAAATCCCTGTGGACAGATAGATGAGTGTCAGTGTTAATTAGGAGCCTGACACCAGGAGGCAGAAACCTCAGATCTCCTTGGATCCTTGGTTGGGTAGAAAGTATCACACATACTGCAGGTCACTGGTCTTTGGCCGGCAAACATTATCTGGTGACTTTAGACAGCACTGATGCTTGTATTCCATCCCAGCAAGACTGAATCAGAATCTCAGTAGATGGGAATGGGGCCCAAACATCATGGTCTAAAGGGGGCCACCACATGGTTAAAAGGTAACTCAGGTTGAGAAATACTCTTAAAGCTGTCGGGAATGAGCCGTGTCCCCTTGCCCCCAAATTCATGTTCACCCAGAACCTGAGGGCATTACCTTATTTGGAAATAGAGTCCTTGAGGATGTAATCAGTTAAGAGAAATTCCTGCTAGGACAGGGTGGGCCCTAAGGCCAGTGATTGGTGTCCTTGTCAGAGGAAGAGAGGACACAGATGGACACAGAGAGGGCCATGTGAAGGCAGGGAGCAGTTGGAACTGTGGGGCCACTAGAGGCTAGAAGAGCCAAGGAGGGTGTTCCTCACAATGTCCAGCATGGCCTAAGGACTCTTGCCTTCAACTCCCAGCCTCCAGAATCATGAGAGAATATATCTCTGCTGTTTCCAGCCACCAGGTTTGTGGCATCCCTTACACCAGTCCTAGGAAGCTCAGACAGGGCGTTTACAGAACCTGGTTTAGATGGCCTTTTCCCCAAGGTGCAAACAGATTTAGATCCAAAAACCCTAATGTACTCACATGAGTCCAGGCAGACCTTGTCTCTCTGGAGAGCAGCAGAGACTCAGATTCCTCCCATAAGGGTCCCCTCAGGGATTGTGAGGCTGCACAGGTGCTTAACAAAGGATGTCCCAGGGGGAAGGCAAAGCCCCTCTGAGTCCAGCTGTGGGGCAGTGTGACCACCGTGGGTCTCTCAGAGCACACACAGGCACTATGGTAGCTACTCATGCACAGTGAGGTTGGCCCTGTGGTAGGCCACGAGTGCAGCCCTGAGCCACAGAATGCTGTATGTTGGTGATGGACTGCATGGGTGATGATGCTCCCGAGATTGAAATGGAGTGAAAGAGTCCTGCTGCTAGCGTCGTCTTAAGCTTCCTAACCTGGCAGAACAGCACAGATGGCTCATGCGCTTGTGGTGGTGCCGCAGTAACGGCAGTGAACGGCTGTGCTTGTGCGTTTACTATACTGTGCCTTTGTCACTACAATGGGGTATGTTTAGGGTGACCAGATTTTAACATTTGTAAGGCGGGACAACAGGGCAGGGGCGGGGCAGGGCCTGACAACATGCAAACTTTGATAAGCAGTTCTCCATAATCACTTCTCAACAATTATTTGTTATTATTACAGTTTAACATTATAAAATTAACAAAAATAATATAAAACTCATATTCTGGCGAAATAGCCACATGGCAGCCGAAAACCGTATATTCCCTCCCTGTTCTTCCACCCGTTCCTGCGTTCTTTCCAAAAATCGGGACTTTTTTAAAATGCCGCGGGACGCAGGATGAATTATTCAAAAGCGGGACGTCTTGTCACCCTAACCAAGAGATGGTCAAGATGAGAGACAACAATTTGGAAACGGCCTTGGAGGAAGAGGAGCATGAATAGATGAGAGTTTCTCTGGCAATTACAGAGCCACATTCCCCACGCGAAGGGCCCAGGGAAGCTACACAATAGGGGGAAGCTGTTTCAGCCCAGAAAAATGTCCAGCTCGTTCCGTTCTGTTCAGGTATATTCGGCTCCATCAGAACCTCCATCCTCACACCATCCTCAGACAAAGCCCAAAGCTGCCTGGCTGAGCTCAGAGACGCTCCGAATATTTCCTTGATGGCACCCATCTCTGAAGCCCAAACGCAAATACTAACTTAGAGAAAACGGAATCTTGGTTTCCAGATTTGTCCAGCTTGGCCTGTGCTGTTGACAACGGGAGGCCGGGTTCCTGGAAGAGGCATCCCCTTGTGTAAACTCTGCTGCCCCGTCCTGATGTCACGCCTCAGTATTTTATAACTTCCAGTTTCTGGGCTCTGCTGTGGGACTTTCCAAATTCTGCCCCTTTTCCCAAATGTAATGTGGAGAACTAATTTGAAGCCAGAGGGATTTAGCTCTGAATGAAGGTGTACGGGGCTCTTTCATTGATTTGAAAAAGTTTGTCTTGTAAGGAAAGGCTAAGAAAACAAAAATAATGATTAGATTAGACGAGGCTTAGTGTTAACCGGCCATGCATCACACGCCCCAATTTGCACACGTGACACCGTCTAACCACACCAGGGGGGTGAAGTGGTGCAGTCACTGTCTCCAGATCACAAGTGGGAGGGAGATGGGAGCTCTCACTAACTTTTAGTTGTACTGCTTTGCTTGACTTGTTGATGTCATATTAAACTTCTGGACACAACTCATAGCTTTTGCATGAAAGCATCAGACAGAAGGAGATATATTGTCCCCATTACTATCTATTTCTGTAACTTGCCACCAAATAGCAAACCTTGATGGGGGCAGCTCACTGGGGAAGCAAGGCTGAAAATCAGGGACTCTGAAAGACACCATGGTGGGGACCTTCACCTTTAGCTTTTGGTACCCCTCTGGTCTCCGGAGACCTGGGTGGGCTGGGATCGATTGCCCCATGTGTTTGCCTTCCCCATCCCGGATGAGGAGACTGAGGGCTTGGAGCACATGCTGATGTATTTTTACTCGGGCCACCCAAGAAGGCAAAGACTCAAGGGGATTAAAATGCCTCTCTCCTGAGTGTCTCTTCAGGGGAAACTCAGTGATGGAGCATGAGTGTGAGAGCCAAGGGAAGAAACCTGGGTCAGACGTCAGCTGAGGCCTCCTGGGGTCAGAGCCCCACGCGTTGAGTCAACCTTCAGCTGAGAACAGGTTTGGAGGGTCTTCCCCAGAAGAACATCGGACAACATGCTGGCGGCCCAGTGAGCCTTCTCAACCGTGATTAACTGACCGAGGCTGGGAGAAGATCATGTGTCTTATTCTGGAAGGTCCCAAGTGCAGCTATGAATTGGACAGCGTGAGGTATGTTGGTGAGTGTGCCCACCGTGCAGGTGATGGGGGCAGCTCAGTGGAGAAGCAAGGCTGAAAATCAGGGGCTCTGAAAGTCCACAGACTTCGGTTCCAGTTTCCCCTCTGGGAAGACTTCTGGTTCCTGCCAAGATGGAACAGACCCTCCACTCCTCCAGGACCTGCCTCACACAGCTCAAACCCCTAATACCAAAAAACCCACATGGATATGGAATGAAGAAGGCAGACTGCTTAGAGACCTCAGGACTTAAGGAATGACTGGGCAGAAAGTTCCCTGAATTTCCTCGTTGTAGTTCCCCTATCCTGAAAGGTAGGGTACTGGAGAAACCATCAGCTCCAACAAGCTCAGACAAAAAA
>CAUYQV010110524.1:0-17794 GCA_963574575.1 Galagoides demidoff
CTCCAACTCCTGGGCTCAAGCGAGTCTCCTGCCTCGGCCTCCCAAGTAGCTGGGACCACAGGCGCCCGCCACAACGCCCGGCCATTTTTTGGTTGCAGCCATCATTGTTGTTTGGCGGGCCCAGGCTGGGGATTCGAACCCACCACCTTAGGTGTACGTGGCTGGTGCCTTAGCTGATTGAGCCACAGGTGCCGAGCCAGGATCATTCTTAAATTTAGAAAATCTTCCATAATAGGACATTCTGAATCTCACAGAACATTCTGGTCTCTCAGTGCTATATCTAAGCCTCAGGCCTCTTGTCTGAAACTGGGGAAGATTTGTCCTCTCAGGTGATTGGAACCAAAGAGGAAAAGTGCTTGTTCTCACAGAGACTTGCAGGATAAACAGGCTGGGGCAGTGAGGCAGCCGTGGATAGACATGAAAGTCCTTGGGTTTATCTGTCAGTAGCAGGTGAACTTGGGTGAGGATGGAGCATCTTTAAGGTTGACTTTCCTTACCTCTAAAGTGAGTATAAAAATTGTTTGGTTTTGTTTTAGCTGAGTTGATACATATAAAGGCACAGAGCCCAGTGCCTAGCATACCATAAACACTCAGTAAGTATTAGTTTTCATCTTGGAGATACTTTTATACCTGTTTTTTAAACAGTATATTGATTAAAATAAATACTATAATACTAACATTTTAATCCCTGTAGCTGTTTACAAACTTTAAACAGTTCGGGTAAGTTTAATAGTATGAGATTTCTGTAGCTGCTGGCCCCTGAATCTGCTGTGCTCACTGTTTGGGGGTGGCAGTGCCTCTCTTTCTCTGTCAGATTCTTTGTGGCTCAGATTTCAGAGCTCCCTGTGGACAGCTTACTGAGTGCTCCCTAGTGTCCAGTGCCACTGCTCTTGCCCAGTCTGGTCATAGGCTGCTTGTTAAAATCTGATTTTGTATACTGCATAAATGTTTTTTCTGGTTTTCAGAGACTTTTAGCCAGAGAATAAGCCCTATTTGTCCTAGTGACTCATTGATTGTGTCATCCATGCCTGGTCTCATTAAAAACTGGAAAGAGGGTGGCACCTGTAGTTCAAAGGAGTGGGGTGCTGGCCCCATATGCTGGAGGTGGTGGGTTCAAACCCAGCCCCGGCCAAAAACTGCAAAACAAAACAAAACCCCCCCAAACTGGAAAGAACTATGGCATGAGGTTCCACGCAGGAAGCCCTCACAGGAACGTTAGCATATGTGGCAAAATGCAAGGGGATTTCTCTGGAAGGTTTGGAGTATTTCACAGCCTGGTTTGCTCCCCATCACTTATAGAGCAAAATCCAATTTGCTTGCTTTGTGTGGTTTACAAGGCCCTCTGTGGCCTGTTTTGTCTCCAGACTTTGATTGTGAGCCCTTCATTTCCCTGGTCCTACTATCTTACTTTCCCCTGTGGAAATATTTACGAGTAGGTAAAATGTGTGAGGGCTCTTCTTTGTTCAGCCTTCATCTTCTGCTTGAAATGTCTTTTCTCCCTCACTCTGCCTGATGATACTTAGTTATCTTTCAGGATTTAGTTTAAGGATTATATTCTCCATAAAACTTTTTCCTAAGCCACCCAAGCAGAAATGACTATACTTTCTATATGAGTCAGGGCTTATTTCAGCTCTCAAGAGCAGAATGCCTAATAATGGATAGCCAATAGGAGGTTATTTTTTTTTTTTTTTTGTTTATCAAGAAGCAGTGTCTGTGGCTCAAAAGAGTAGGGTGCCAGCCCCACATGCCAGAGGTGGCAAGTTCAACCAGGCTCCCGCCAAAAAAAAAGAAGCTGGAAACAGGTGGCCTGTCTGCAGCTCTGTCTTTACCTTATGATTACCAGATGGCTGCTGCAGCTCCAGATGACACTTATGCATTCAAGGCAGAAAGAAGGGAGAAGGGGTATGTTGAGGGATAAAACTGTGGCACCTAGATCTGACAAGTCCAGGCAGGAATTCAGGTTGGGCTGAAGTCCAAGTTCAGACAATCTCATCCAAACTTGGTTTCTTTTCTTATCCATCTTCTGCAGTTGTTGGCTTTAGTTTCAGGTCCTAGGTGGCATCAGAGTGACAGCAGCAGCTCCAGACCTCACATCCTTTTCCTATAGTGTCCAGGAAAAGGGAAAAAGTGCCTTTTGGTAACACCTCCTGAAGAAAGAAGGTCCCTTGCTTTCCACTGCATCTCACTTTCCACTGGGGTTGTGGACTCAGACTGAGTCTGTTTCCCTAAACCCCATGGCTGAGAGGAGAGCTTATGTAGTTCCCTTAAGCAAAACCTGGGAATTGTTTGGCACAGGAGAAGGGGGTGTGGGTGTCAGGAGGAACCAACAAGGACCCTGACAGTGGATGATGCCCACATTCTACCTACCCTATTATGTTGTCCCAGACAAAACATCCAGGTTTTTGGTTTGTGAACTGTAATGCTTATGAGTCAAAGTAATACATTGATTAATCGCTGCCCTTCCCAAATCAAAAAACATTACTTTGGCAAAGTACCACCTTGAAGTGATTACATACTTTATTTTATGAATTGCATTTTGTCATTCTTGGACTTGTGACACTTCCTGACTCAGAAGTATGGTTATATGCTTTTCTTACTGATAAATAGGTCTGTGTTTTTTTTTTGAGACAGAGTTTTACTGTGTCATCCTTGGTAGAATGCCCTGGCGGCACAGCTCACAGCAACCTTAAACTCTTGGACTTAAGCGATTCTCTTGCCTCAGCCTCCCAAGTAGCTGGGATTACAGGTGCCCACCACAATGCCTGGCTATTGTTTTTAGTTGTCATTGTTGTTTAGCAGGCCTGGGCTGGGTTTAAACCCACCAGCCCCGGTGTATGTGGCTGGTGCCCTAACCACTGAACTGTAGGCGCCAAGCCTAGGTCTGTGTTTTTATTTAAAATTAATTTTCCTAACAGATAAGTTTGGTTACTTTAATGAGCTAGCCAGATTAGACTGTTGTGCTTTTTTCTCTTAAGTTTTTATCACTCCAAAGTATGAAGAATTAAGAAAAATGTGATATCCTTGCTGTATAATTCTTCAGTTTGTAGCACTTTTGCTTGTCAAGGCAAACTCTTCTTTCTTCAGAGATGTTCCCTGGTCATGTATAGTATAGACTATATGCTGTTTCTTCTAAAATTCTGTCAGGATTACATGTGGAGAGTACCGACGTACAAGTATTGCTTTAGGTTTCAGAAAGCGAAGATGTTAACTAAAATTTGTTGATGTGTCTTATTAATTTCAAGCATTATCAAACTCTTTTCATGTAAAATTGGAAAAACCATATGATTTTGTTCAGTAGTCTTATGTTCAAATCCTATGTTCTGTAATAAATGGTGTGGCTCTGAATGAGCCATTTGGCTTCCTCATACTTCCCATGCATGAGTCAGATGAACTGTTTGGGAAGCTTTATAAGCAGAAGAGCTCTCTGTAGACAGAAGTTCTTACAGAGGCTTACGGGAGTTTTGCCTCTAATTAGAAGTTACTTGCTCTTCTCTGTCATTTATCACTTTGGTTTGTACATGTTAAGTTAAATGAATTGAATCAAGTTGTAGCAAGCTCTGAAGAAATGCTGATATGTAACTACTGTATTTAATTATTTCTTAAAATTCATGTGGACCCAAAGCCCAAAAGTCTCAGCCAAAAATTTGAAGAGTAGGAGTTGCCCCAAACATCTTTTTGTTCCCCATATTAGTTAAGCTGTTATCTTCTCAGGAAATCAAAAGTTCTCTTCGTCTTTCTCAGTTTTGAGGCTGGTGAGCTCCAGTGTGGGAACGGGCCTTCCCAGGGAGCTGCCCTACTGGCTGTAAACATGCTGTTGGCATTAAGTCAGAGCCGTGACACCAAACCATGGTCAGAAGCCACCATTTTGTTTGGTCTTCTGTGACAAATATTTTATCTTTTGGGAACCAAAGAATTGGTTTTTCTTTATTTTAGAAAACATAAGTACTAGGACTGGTCCTGGCTGCCAGCTGGGTGGATAGAAGATGCATCTCTTGCCTTTAGAATGCTTCCAGCCAAGTGGGGTCTTAAAATGGTAGGAAGTGCTGTGGTGGGGGCGGAGGGGTACAAGGAAGGGTGCTGGTATAGTGGGGTGGGGGAGCTGGTCTTGGAGGAGATTCATCTACAGTTATCCAGGGGTTACAAGACTGGGAGAATCTTCTAGGCACAGAAAGCAGCTTGAGCAAGGCGAGGGAGGCCAGAGGAGGAATACTTGTATTTGAGAGTATACAATACCTTTTTTTTTTTTTTGCAGTTTTTGGCCGGGGCTGGGTTTGAACCCACCACTTCCTGCATATGGGACTGGTGCCCTACTCCTTTGAGCCACAGGTGCTGCCCCATATAATGCCTTTGCTTGATGAATCTGCTGGTTCCCATGGCTGGACAGGGAGGTGTGGGAGCTTAAGCCTGTGAGTCTTAGATCTCTGGAGGGAGGGGGTCAGCTATGGAGGTTCCACTGTAATTACATAGATTATTAACACACTATAAATTATAGATTTGGAATAGAGTTCAGGTGCCATTTTCAGTTAACCAATGAGTCTTTTATTTGGTGGCAGTGATGGGGAAGGATGATTCACTGATTTTTTTTTCAAATTTCAAAATATGGGGTACAGACGTTCTTGGTCCATGGATTACATTTGTAATGCTATAGTCACAGCCGTAAGTGTGCCAGTCACCCAAACAGTATTGTTTGTGCCCATTCAGTAGGCTTTGGCCCCTCTCTCCTCCCCTTCCCCCGTCTTTTCCTAAAGAACTAAGATTGAACTTGTTCAACCTGGAAAACAGCTCTAGAGTTTAATGAAGGTATTTAAATTGCTGAAGATCAAAATCTTCCAGTCAGAGTTGCTTTGAGTGTCTTTGGTGTTTTTAAATCTTCAACTTTTAAGTTAAATTATATTGTTGAGGAAAGATTATAGGCATTTGTTCAAAAAGGGGCTTAGGGGTCCAAACTCAGGGCAGTTTTTTCGTCTCCCACATGTATTCTTTATAATGCCAACGGGTTCATACCACTGTTCAGCACTTTCTCTCCCACTTGGTATAATAGCCAAGCTATAACCTCCCTTAAGAGTGTCTTAACTCAAGTTGTTCAGTTCAACAAGAAGTGTACAACAGCATTCAGGAGCAGACGTGGCAGTCCTGTCCAGCTAAGTGGCCAGTGTGGCTTGCCCTCTCAGCTACTTTAGTCATGCCAGGACTTGGAACAACTGACCTTCTCAGTGTTCCATATGTGGGGTAGTGGGGCCAGTTACTCATTGCCCATCTGTGAGGAGCCATCAGATGAGTTCTTTGTTAAGTTTCTCTTGTAAATAAAGGTGAGAAATTAAAAAGCAAAAAAAGTGGGTTTTTTTCTTTGTCATTCCTCTCAAACAATGTTTTCTATCATTTTGATAATTGGTGTCCCACTTCCATAATTGCATGATTCCAACTAGCTATAGAATACTGAGGAAAGTCAGGTTTTTAAAATGTCAGTGATTTCCAAATGGGATCTGTCAAAATGATCCTTATCTGGGACACTTTATCCCTGGAATTCTGCTTCACTGTTGGCAGCTTTGTGGGCCAGATACAATCTTATTGGTTTTGCGGCAATTCATGCTGCATGAATTATCTTTCCTCTCGGTCAAGTGCTTTTAGCAATTGTTTTTCTGTAGGGCACATTTTATAAAATGACATTTGATGCACAATTTCAAGTTATATGTACATGCTGTGGTTACTTACTGGCGTTACTCTTTTGCCTGACCATGCCCCTCAGAATTCTTTTACGTATTTTAGAAACTATTTATGTGATCTGGAATTTCTCTGCTTGCATAGACGATACTTTTAGAATCACAGATGACATCTCATTGTAGGTAGTGACTTTGGTATGAATAGATAACTATTTGTGTCCTAAGAGAACAGAATCATTTTATAATTGAGTAAACTCTGAGGCTCAGAGAAACTGAACCAGCCCCTCACGCCTCATCCAGTGTTGGCAACATCATGTTCACACCGGGGAGGAACACCTGGTTTCTTCACTCCAGTCCAGAGTTGTAATCTTTTCGCCGAGTACTCCGCTTCCTATGTTCATGAATAAGTGTTGTTTTAAGGAGGGGAAGATAAATTCTTGCTAATCTACTGTGCGTCAGGTACTATTATAGGCACAGTTATGACGATATCCCCACTCCATCTTTTCTGTCCAGCTTTGGAATCAGCAGAAAGAAATATCTGTCTCGGGCTGATGGAAGATACAGTGAATAGCATGGGTCCCATCTTAATAGAGGTCTGTGAGGCCTCCCCTGAGTTGGATGGACTTAGCTCAGTCCCTGGCTTGGCTGGGTGCTGAGGCTTCTGTCATGGAGAGAGGCCTCTTTTAGCATGCACAGGGGGCACAGCAAAATGTGTCTGTCTGTAAGCAGCTAGCCCCAGAGCAAGGGGTGGAGCAGGGTGTGACTGGGTCCCCCTCCCAGGAGGGGAGAAGGAGGCAGAGTAAGGTTGGGTCTGTTTCTCTAATGGGTACTCACTCCCCATTGGAAACATGGAACAAGGGAAAGGAGGTGTCCTCCAATCCATATGACATTATCAAATACCTCTTATTTTTCCCATTTTGTGAGTGAAAAGGCTGAGGTTCAAGCAGGTTAAGTGATCTGTGCTGTGGTTAAGAGCTTTGCTTTCAGCCATGGGATTTGGGGCAGTGAACTTAGTCCTTCTCGTGTCAGTTTCCCCATTGGTAATATGGAGACAATAGGAATAGTACCCAAACTAAGCAGGTGGTTGTGACTGAGATAATACACAAGAAGTGGTTAGCATGGTGCCTACATATGCTCAGGCTCCACGGATTAGTACATTTTTAGTAAACGCTGGCTGATTGAATTTGAGCATGAGCACAGATCAGCAAACATCCACAGCTGGGAAAGCAATTTAAGGCACAGATGGTGCTGCTGGAGAAGCAGCCATTCCTGTCCCAACACAGAGGTGCTATTACCTGTCTCCTGTGGGTCATGGGCCAGGCTTCAGCTTCCTCTTGCTGCAGGGAGGCCCACAGGGGAAGAGCCAGCCTGGCTGAGCCCTGGATGCTGTGCTGCAGGCATCCTGAAGGTGGTGGCCTGTCTGCGCTTTGTAGACAAGGAGCTAGGGTGTGGGGAGGGCAAGGCACTGCCCAGGAGCACACAGCTGGTAGGTAGTGCAGTGAGATTTCAGCTTGGCCCTCTGACTCAGACTGTCCTGGGGCCCAGACTGTCTATGGGGCCTACAGAGGCCCGGGATGTCCTCTGGGGTAGTCCTGAGCTTCATGTAGCATTCCTCTGCTTTGCCCTGGTGAATTGAAGTGCTTTTCTTCTCTCTGTTTATCTTCTATTTTGACTGACTTAACTGTTTTTCTAACTTGGCATTTGGTAGTGTTTATCCTGAAACCAAGCTAACGAGGCAGTTGACAAATTTGTATTCCATTTGAAACAATAGGCGTGTGAAACTGTTGAACCTTCCTGCCAGCCTGCAGCCACACAAGATGAAAAGCTTGCTGGGTCAGAATGTGTCGACCAAGAGTCCTTTCATCTATTCGCCAATTATCGCACACAGCCGTGGAGAAGAGCGGAACAAGAAAATAGGTAGGACTTCCTAACTGTTTTCTATCCCTGGTTCCCAGGGATATTTCTTAGACTGATGCAACCTCAGGCCAGTTCATCCATGTGTGTGTGCACATGTAGGTGTACAGATGTGTACATGTTCTGTACAAGGTTATTTGGTTTTTGCTGCCTTTACCAGAGAGTTCCCATAGATCTGATTTTTAGAAAATTTATTTACTAAAAGGTGATTTTGTGGAAGTTCTGGAAACCAGGAAGACTGCTGTTAACTGAGACTCTTCTGAACTTCTGAAGAGTGATAATTGGAGCTCAGAGTGATTTTCCCTGAAGTGACTTTTCAATCATCAGAGAAAGATTGAGGGTTGGATTGTTTTCAGGATTGACTGGGGGATGGGGATGAGGTATTACTTTCTCTTGTGAACGCTGGTGGTAAGGATAGCCAATCCCCGGGGCCATGCTGTGTTGAGGAAGAGATTGGGAGCAGAATGTTCATTCTTGAAAATCTGTCCTCTGCTGGCTGTTGCATTTCGAAGCTCTCAGCCACTTTCCAGCCCAGCCTGCTCACATCCTTCCTGTAGCAGACCAGGGGCCCCTTGCATTTGAGATTGTGGTGGCTGGCCATTGGTGATCACTGGCAGTTGTGCTCACATGTCATGAAGACAGACCTCTAGGGAGGGCAGGCGTCCTCAAACTATGGCCTGCAGGCCACATGCGGCCCACTGAGGACATTTATCTGGCCCACTTGCCACCACTGCCTGTCCTGCTTAGCAGCTGACTCGTCCCAGGGCTCACAGTCTGGCCCTCCAATGGTCTGAGGGACAGGGAACTGGTCCCCTGTTTAAAAAGTTTGAGGATCTCTGCTCTAGGGCCTGAAGCCCGGCTCCTACTTGGCAATTGCCAATTCCCTTTAAGAGTGTAAGTACAATGATGGAACTTTTGAACTCTGCTTTGATATTCTGTGCTTTCTTCTTCTGTTTTTTCTTAATTTCTTCTCTTAATTTCTATACCTCCAATTTAGGAAAGACACATCCCAACTCCTCCCACGACGCTGTTTATTCCAGGATATAGGCTTCCTTCTGCATGTACAAGGCCACCTGCACACTGGAACATAGGCTGTGGCGGCCCCTGCCCCGCACGCACACTTATCCCTGCTCACTCCCCACCCTGCTCTGTCTCATTTTCCCTTCTCACCTTCTGCCGCTGTGGTGCCTCTGCTCATGGGGACCGCAAGGACTTCCTTCTGGTCCTTGGACACAATACACTTGTTTCTGGGCTTAGGCCTTTGTGCTTGTTCTTCCCTCTGCCTGGAACTTGTTCCCCACTGTCACTGGCTCTGTTCAGGTGTCCCTGCTCAGAGGAGCTTTCTATGATCCTGGTACCTCCAGGCCACTCCGCCCATCACCTCTAGGGGCACCACCTGGGTTTCTCTTCATACACTTGTCTCCAACTCAGATCTCTGTTTATCCATTTGTTTTCCTTCCTGTAGGGCAGTATGAGGCCTGGACTCTATCTCGCTCCCTGGAATATCCCTACTACGTAGAACAGTGATGACATAAAGAATAAATGGATATTTTGAGTCCTACTTCATATAAGGAAACTGAGAGTCAGGAATTTTGTCCAAGAACTCACAGAACTCAGGTCTCACTGCACGTTCCGGGGTCTTTATTTGCACCATGAGATTCAAGAGACAATATGGACATTACGCAGAGTATATTCTCTGAAAAAGCATTTCTTATATGAACCCTGAGGTCTCTTAGCCTCTAGAAGGGTCTCATAATAAACTTTGTTAACAGTTTATAAATTATCTGAATACTTGAAAAATAAGGTGTTTTGGAAGAGATAAAGTTGCTTGCTAAGATAAAGGACATAACTGAGATAAGAGTACTAACAGGACCTTGTGCATTTTTAAGTGGTACCATGTCTTTTATTTAAATTGTGCTTTATAAGAGGCTATCATGTATTAGCTCATTTAGTTTCCTCAGTATTTTCAGAAGAATCGATTTTTATCTCCCTTTTGTAGCTGAAGAAACAAACTCAGAGATTTTGTGGCAAAGCTACACCTTGAACTCCCATCTCCTCAGGCCACGTATTCTGTTCTTGTTGGTATGTTCTGGTTTCCTCTGATATGCACAGCATACGGCAGAGGCCTCAGTTAGTTATGTCCAACAGCCCCCACCCTGGCAAAGTTTCCCTTTCAGTTGACACAGGCAAGACGCAAGCACATGAGGAGTGGAGTCATGAGACGAAACACATTAGTAAACCAAAGTCCTCTAAAACGGAACAGCTGTGCCAGGGGTAGCCAGCTACCTGCCAGTGAAGTATCTGGGGATGTCTGTGTATGTATGTATAAGTTTTTTTTTTTTTTAATGTATGAGTCTTTGAAATTCCACTTTTAGTCTACTGAGTTTGACAGACACCCCCACCTCATCTTCCATACCACTGCTTCTGTGCCCTGGAGAACATGTGGAGGTGATAGGAAACACGGGAGCCGGGTAGGCATTTGCCACTGTGCAGGAGAGAGAAAAACCAGTTCTGTCCTTGCTGCATTTGGGGATGTCGCTGCCCAGCCCCCTGCACAGAATTTCAAAGTAGAGTTCAAAAGTTTCAGTGTTCTACTTACAATTGCCAAGCAGGAGCTGGGCTTTAGGCCCTAGAGATCTGTCTTAGTGACACGTGGGCACAGTCATCAGTGATCACCAGTATCCAGCAACCAGAGCTCCCCTTTCGCCTGTTGGAGGTGGGAGACGTGGTCCTGTTGTGGTGCTTGTCCCACCAGCTCCAAGACAAGGGGCATGCTACTCTCCAGGAGCCTCTGTCTCCAGCGGACCTGGGCTGATTGACATGGAAGTACTGAGGCTCTTCTCTCTGAGACCCTTCGAGGATCTTGGGCTGCTCTTTTTGGGTCTCATTAGGGTTGGTGCTGAGTCTTCTCCTTAAAGAACTTTTAAGAAAGAGAAACTTCTAGAGATGATTGAGAGCTCTGGAGGCACAAAATCCCTCTTCTCAGGACTGGGGATGTAATGTGTGGGATCCAGTGTAAAAGGAACAGGGTCCTTTGTTCAAATATTACTGAGGGTTCAAAGACGGTGACAGCAGAGCAGTAAACCACACATGGCCTCTGAGTGTGGGGGCAGTGCCTGGTGCCTCTTCAGTCTTAAGAAACTGTCAGGGCTTCTTTTTATGAAGTCACACTCTGTGCTCGTTGAAGAGGGCTTAAGCAGACAGTATGCAGTGATTCTCATAACTGATGCTGATGCTGCAGCCATTATCACATTCCCTATTTACAGATGAAAAATAGAGCCTGAACAAATATAAATTGCCTGCCTTAGGTCAGAGAGCTTGTGAGGAGGTGGTGGAGCCTGTCTCCATCCTAGCTTGTGCGACCCAGTGCTCAGGGATTTTTCCCTTTGTAATATGGCTTCTCACCATGGTAAGAAATACCTGCTCATCTTGGCTGAGGATAAATTCAGTGGACGATGTAGGAATTTTTTTCTGAAATATAGCAGAAGGTTCAGTCACAATGCACATTATTTGTTTCCTGACTTCTATTATTTATATTCTCTGGCTTCTAACATATTTTGGCAATATATACTGATTGGTGAATGCCTGCCTGGGGGCTTGATGAATGACATATCTTTACCCTAAATTTCTAATCTCTGTAAATGAATCTTCATTGTGTAATTGGGAGAATATCACCATAGTAGGGAGCACAAAGTTTTGGGGATGAGCAAACCCCTGAGGGCAGTTTTCAAGGCCATTTTCTACTATAGCTTGGAGTGACTTGGAAGTCTCTGTGTCTGTGTGCTGGCTCCCACGGCCATCGTCTGAGATCGTGCAGAGAGGATTGCAATAAGGTGCTCAGCTTGAGCATGGTAGGGTGAGGTGTTTTCTGTCATTGTGGTGCTTGGTGGTGCTTCCAGGCTTAGTACCAAGGTTGATGGCTGCCCTAGGCTGTGTAGTGACTTGGAAAGGCTGTGGCTGTCAGGTGGACTTGAACTGCAGCCTGGCTCTGCAGCTCTTGCCTCCCAGTGTGTGGCTTTGGACAATGGATCACGCCTTCCTGGGCTGCAGTTGTGCCATCTATGGAAAGGGTCATTGGACACTAATGCAGAGGGTCGTTCCGAGGATCCATGGAGGTGATGTCTGTAAAGTCCCTGGCAGCAGCAGTCATGTACACTGTACAAGGTGCTGGGGCCACGGTGGTAATCACTGTGTTTCCTGCCAGTGGTCCGTGCAGCCTCAGAAGGAGATGAGCTTGTGAACGCAGGTACCGCCAGATGCCGTGGGCCCTCAGAGAGCAGCCTGCACAGTGTGCAGTGTTGACAGGATGGGGACAGCCTGAGACGGGATACTTAATAGCTGCAAATTCCTGTCATTTCCACTGTTTCTGGGGAAGAACATCAAGGAAGGGCATCACCACATGCTCTGACACACTGAGGATTGGAAAGGGGATTATCTCCTTCAGACAAAAATAACTTCTCATGCAATAAGTAATTTATCTGAGAATCATTCTTTAGTAGACAAAGACCACCTAAGTATTCTTTCAGCACCTCAGAAAATGATTTTGTTTTTTGAGACAGAGTCTCACTTTGTTGCCCTGGGTAGAGTGCTGTGGCATCATAGCTCACAGCAACCTCATACTCTTGGGATCAAGTGATTTTCTTACCTTAGCCCCATGAAGTAGCTGGGACTACAGGTACCCACCACAATGCCCAGCTATTTTTAGAGACAGGATCTTGTTCTTGTTCAGGCTGGTCTTGAACTCCTGAGCTCAAATAATCTACCTGCCTTTGCCTCCCAGAGTGCTGGGATTATAGGTATGAGCTACTGTGTGTGGCCCCTCTCAGAAAATGATTTTTAAAAATTATTTTTTGACCATGACAGAGGAAATAATTTCTTAATTATTAGTCATGGCAACTTGTTTAAAAAGAATGAGCTTTTTTGGCTGTGGGGAAGAGTAGGCCAGGACACTGGCACATGCAGATCCGGGCAAGCTGGATGCAGCTGCTGGGGGAGGGTGGCAGTGAGAAGCTGGGATGATGGCGGGACAAGAATTGAATTTCCAGAGCCCTACTTGGGTTTGAATCCTAGCTATCTCATTTATCAGGGACCCAAGGCGGCAGACAGTTCAACCTGTCAGGTGAAGTTTTCCTTTATTTAGAATGAGAAGAATAATTGTTCTACTGGCCACACGGACCTTGGTTATTCCATGCATTGCCCAGAGGCTCAAATGAATAACCGGCTGTGCAAGAATTTTGTAAACTCACCTGGCAGGCTCCCTGTTAGTCTGTGCAGTCTCAAGACACCAACTTTGTGTCATATCTCATAGATTTGGTGGAGCCAGTCTTTATCTCTGTGCAGGGTGCCTGGTACCAAGTGTTTGGAAGAAGCTGTGTAGCTATGTCTTGGAAACATGGTTCTGAAAGCTCTGTGGAAGTTGAAGAATTCTGGTCAATAAATATCTGTGTCTACTCTAGAAAAAATCCCACACTGCCTTTTTTGCCACCCATGTCTGTTCTAGATATGGTGTTGAGTTCAAAGGCCTGGACTTGACTCTCTATTGCACCACTAGCTTTGTGATTCCTAGGCAAATTTATCAACCTGTTTGGACCTTAGGTACCTGGCTGATAACAGTAGGGCTTACAATACCTATCTCATGAGGTAATTATTAAGAGTGATGAGATGACCTGATCCCCAGTGCCTCACACCTAAGGTGTGCCCAAGGCCTGTGAATCGATCCTGTACTCCCTCTGGTTTGCTTAGTGGAGTATCTGCCAGGGAGGAGGGGTTGATGGAGATGGACATGGGAGTTGTATCAGCTTCTGCTGCTTTGTGACAAACTACCAAAAACTGAGTGGCTTAAAACAACACAAATTTATTTTCGCACTATATGGGTCAGGAATTTTAGCTAGATTCTTGCTCAGGGATTCACAAGGCTGAAATCAACTCAGGCTGTGTTCTCATCTGGAGGCTCAGCTGAGGAACAGTCTGCACTCAGAATTCTGCAGGTTGCTCCTCATTCTTTCCCTGTGGTGGCAAGTGAAGCCTCTGTTCTCTTGCTCTCAGTTCCTAGAGGCCACTCTGTCTCTGCCATGTGGCCCTCAGAAAGGGGCACTCTCAGGAAGGGGATGGTCTTTTGTATGGGTTCCCTGAATGGAGCAGTCTTACCCAGGACAATTTTTATTTTTGTTAACTAAATTCAACTGTTTGGAGATTCCTGTTGTTATTGAGTTCAAGTTTTATTCCATGGTGGTCTAAGAAAATGCATGGAATAATTTCTATTCTTTTAAATTTACTTAGGTCCTTTTTTCTTAATGTATACAAACTTAAACAATCTGCCAGTATGTGTCAAGCAAGAGTCACAAAATGTTCAAACACTTTAATATAGTAATCCTACTTCATAGACTATAAATACATAATAATGATACTGTCCTCTGTCCCCCAACACATGTGTACCAAAACCCTGTGTTTAAATCTCTTTATTATCATGTTATGTGTAAAAAGCACTGGGATTAAAAAAAAAAAAACCAACTCTCACATCCATCAGTGGAGAAATAAATTACAAAAATTCGGTATAACCAGTCATAGATTGGAATACTATACAGCCATTAAACATTAGAATTATAATGTTGACCACACTTTCCATCCTACACAATTTTTACTATAGTGTCATTATGAACTCCAATAAATCATTCAAATGTCAAATGATAAAGCAATGGCAAAATACCAGACAGCATAGACTGCGTAAAGTTTTGGCTCAGTGCCTGTAGCTCAAGCGGCTAAAGGTGACAGTCACATATACCACAGCTGACGGGTTGGAATCCAGGCATGGCCTGCCAAACAACAATGACAACTATAACCACAAAATAGCCGGGCGTTGTGGCGGGTGCCTGTAGTCCCAGCTACTTGAGAGGCTGAGACAAGAGAATCACTTCAGCCCAGGAGTTGGAGGCTGCTGTGAGCTATGATGCCTCAGCACACTACCTAGGGTGACAGCCTGAGACTCTGTCTCAAAAAAACAAACAAACAAACAAACAAAAAAAACCCCATACAGCAACAGTTGGAAATATTATGCAACTCTCCAAGTAAAATATGGAGAATAAATATAGCAAAATGTTCATTCTTATCTCTTGCTGGTAAGTCATTTTTATGTTTCTTTATAGTTTTTAGCATTTCCTAATTTCCAAGTAATTCAAAAATTATACAAAAAGTCTCTTCAGAGACGCAGGTCTTCCCTGAGGATTCTAAATAGATCCTATCATGTTTATTTTCTAGATAATAGCACACTCTATAATCTAATAATAATATATTATAATACATTATAATATATAATAATGCCCTTCGAGTACTTACAAAAAAAATACACTGTTTTAAATACACTGAATATACCATTTACAAAAGAAATAACAACCAAAAATAAACAAATGTGAAAAAAATAATTTAGCCAACAGCAAAACAAAGATGAAAATAAGAAACCACATTTTAGGCATTGAATTAGCAGAAGACCGTAACGTCTAACATTGGCAATATGTAGAGAAAGAGGTGCTGTAATATGCAAAATGGTACAAAACCTAAAATGGTTGGATAATACCAATGGGCAATTGGTATTATCAAAACACTGAATGTGTAAGCCTAAAAGAACACAGCAATTCAAACTTCTAAAGTTTTGACATGAAGGCTGTGTTGATCAGTTTGATGGAAGTATTTAGGATTGCATGTGAAAACCCCACACTGTACCCCAGAAGTGCATTAATGTACATAGTTACCATTCAATAAAAAAAAAGAAAAAAAAACAAACTTCTAAAGTTTTATTACCCTAAGTAATTAAAAATGCAAATAAAGATATAACTATACTATGTTATTATGGTATTAATATAAGCTAACAATTGTAACTATCCTGACAATACGGCAAATTAATGTATATCCAACCTATACAAGCCATTAAAATCTACAAGTTAACCAATAGCTAGGTTATCAAAAAATATTTGACATCACAAGATAATCACAATTTACTGTTGAATTTAAGGGCAATCATAGAACATTATAGAGACCTATTAAAAAAAGAATACTTGGCTGGGCATTTTGGCTCATGCCTGTAATGCTACCACTTTGGGAGGCCAAGGAGGGGGAAGCCAGGGATTTGAGAACAGCCTGAACATGAGAGAGACCTCATCTCTACAGAAAAATAGAAAAATTAGCTGGGCATGGTGGTGTGAGCCAGCAATCTGAATTTGCAGTGATCTAGGACAATGCTACTGTACTCTAGCCCAGACAACAGAGCAAGACCCTGTCTCCAAAAACAAGAGCAAAAACAAAACAAATAAACAAGAATAATACATTTTTAATACTTGAGCTATCACTGGGTAACAGATGGTAGTATTTATTTTCATTTCGCTTTTCTGCATTTCCTAATTGCCTGAATGAAACACATTAACTTTTTATAAAAGCATTTTTAAAAATATGTAGATGAAATACCTGCAATAAACAAAATTAGAATAGTACATATGTGGAATTATGTGATTTTTTTTTTCCTTCTGAAAGGAAAGGTAATTTAACCTCTTCTTGGTTAAATTACTTTTTTTTAAGTAAGATAAAATTAATCATCTTAAAGTATAACAATTCAGCAATTTTTAGTATACTTATAATGCTATACAATCTTTACTGAATTACTTCTATTATTAAAAGTAAAATAAAAATATGGAGCTCAAGAAATAAATTTTAAAAGCATTACAGCATTTGAAGTAGCCAACATATCTTAAAAATACCACTAAATGCCCAATAGCCTAGATAACAAAGTGAGCCAATATCACCTTTCATTTTTTTCAATTAACTCTGGCTATCACTGTATCAATTCAAACACTAACAGGTGGTGAACGAAAATGAAAACTATGACAGTCGTGGGATGTCCTATCATTGACTAACTATCTCCTAAACTTTCTCTAAGAAGGTATATACAAAAAACACATGATAAACTCTGAATCCTCAAAGTGGTTAAATCAACATGGTCTAAGCTCTTTTCCACTGAAAAAAAACCCCAGAAATGCCAGTGTGTAACTAAAGACATTTGTTATAGATTAAAATAGTATATCATATCATTAAATATAAAAAATAAAAAAACCTCTACCACAAAAAATTTTACAAAATTCAAGATTACAGATATGGTCAAAGTTTGGACTTACTTTTAAAGAACTCAAGTAAGTTTAATATCACTGATTTTAAAAAGATATTTCAGGTTGGTTCGACACCCCGTTAGCACAGCAGTTATGAAGCCAGCCACATACAAGGGTGGTGGTTTTGAACCTGGCCCCGGCCAGCTAAATAACTGCAACCAAAAAAAATAGCCAGGTGTTGTGGCGGTTACCTATAGTCCCAGCTACTTGGGAGGCTAAGGTAAGAGAATCACTTAAGCCCAAGAGTTTGAGGTTGCTGTGAGCTGTGATGCCACTGCACTCTACTGAGGGCAACAAAGTGAGACTCTGTCTCAAAAAAAAAAAAAGATATTTCAGGTAGATTAAGAACTCTATAATCTTCTGAGTTCTATCTGCCTGAAGGATTCCAGTAAAATCATGGTTTTACAATTATTGTTTTATTCTCTATCACAGTCAAGTCTAATTAGGTAGCAGAACTAAAAGTTCTAAGCCAAACGAGTTCTAAGACAACTTCACTGAATAAAGACTTAAAAACCTTCGTTATATGTACGCTTGAAATTGGGTTTTAAATTAATTTTTTTTTTTCTTTGAGACAGAGCCTCAAGCTGTCCCCCTGGGTGGAGTACCACTGCATCACAGCTCACAGTAACTTCCAACTCCTGGGCTCAAGAGAGTCTCCTGCTTCAGCCTCCCAAGTAGCTGGGACCACAGGCACCCACCACAACACCCAGCTATTTTTTGGTTGCAGCCATCATTGTTGTTTGGCAGGCCCGGGCTGGTTTCAAACCCGCCACCTTAGGTGTCTGTGGCTGGTGCCTTAGCCACTTGAGCCCCAGGCGCCGAGCCTTAAACTAAATTTTTAAGTAAAAGATTCAAAATCAAGAATTCCAATCTCGGCTTGGGCCTGTGGCTCAATCGGCTAAGGCGCCAGCCACGTACACCTGGGGTGGCGGGTTCGAATCCCCAGCCCGGACCCGCCAAACAACAATGATGGCTGCAACCAAAAAATGGCCGGGCGTTGTGGTGGGCGCCTGTGGTCCCAGCTACTTGGGAGGCAGAGGCAGGAGACTCGCTTGAGCCCAGGAGTTGGAG
>CAUYQV010110527.1:0-30258 GCA_963574575.1 Galagoides demidoff
CCTCCCAAGTAGCTGGGACTACAGGTGCCTGCCACAACACCCGGCTATTTTTGTTGTTGCAGTTTGGCTGGGGCCGAGTTCGAACCTGCCAACCTCCGTATATGAGACTGGCGCCCTACTCACTGAGCCACAGGCACCACCCACCTCTATTGAATTTCTAATGTTTCATTTTAAAAATTGTCCTCTGTTAATTTGGAAGCTACATATTCCATATTTCCGTTCTTTCAGTGGTTCCTTTTATGTGTTAGCAGACAGAATTAACTCCCTAGTTTTCTAACAAGGTGTAAATAAATATATCCAGCAACCTCTTCCTGAGCAAGACAAGAAACTTAGAATTCTGCAGTTGACATATTCACCAAACAATTTCCCCTCTCACTGCCAGGCACACACACCATCCTTCTCGTGTTGTTCTGATGTTTATTTTGCCATTTTAGTGAAACACACACACATACAGATACTCACACGTGGGTTTTGCAGTTTTTTTTCTTTATTCAACAGTTAATTAACTTTACCAAAATCTACCACTTTCTGTGCCCTCTATCGTTTTTTCTTTTTTTTCACATAATCCATCCTCCTTTTTTTTTCTTACAAAATACTTTTTTAGATTTTTCAGTGCAAGCCTATGAGTGGCAAACTTTCTTACCCGAGGTAAGTCTGAAAATTTGTTCAGGAATTTTGAATGATTGTTGCATTAACCCAGAGGGTTGAATTGTCAAGGAACATTTCTGTACATTATAGATCTTATCCAGCATCAAACTTTATTAATGATTCAAAGATACAGGCAAGCAGTGAGCTCAAACAAGACATCATTTCTGGCAGGGGAACCCAAGACCGAATCCAGCTTCCAAAATTGGTTCTCTCCCTACTATAGGCTGTCTTTTTGTTTCAGATAAACACAATTGTATTAAGCAACATATGAACACTTTACATAAAGGAACCATTAGCAATTTGTAGATCTTTAATTTTATATTTGGATAGTTACTGAGACTGGGGAAATTTACCTGTTGTTTAGAAAGCCATGCCCATCCATCTGTAGGGTTAAGGTTCATTTACAATGAGCAATCTAGTTACAAGTACATCCCACCAAAAACATGTTCTTACTAAACACTATCCATAATAAATACCATTCTCAGACTACAAAGAGGTCTGTTCAAGGTCATTGACATATTTACGAAGAAGGTCATTCATTTCCCCTGGATGTCCCCAGCAGACAGTGAGTGGGCTGCAGCTCCATAGAACTTATTTCCTCCCAATTCTTTCTAGAATGGAGAATCTGGGTTGATGTGTTCTTTGGTTGGTTTTTCTCTCAACGCTTTGAAGCTGTCATCTCATTATCTCTTAGCCTCCACTGGTTGCTAATGAGAAATTTGGTCTTGTTCTAATTGTTGTGCCTTTGTAGAAAAACCACCCACTATTTCTGTTAGTTTTTTAGATATTATTGTCCTTTCGAAGTTCTTTACAATGTTATGACATATCTGATTACGTATTTAATTTCAATTAGCCCGACTGGTATTCGATGTGAACTTTCAGTCCTATTCTTAGGTCTAATTCTGGGAAAGTTGCATCTGTTCTTTAATCAAGTGTTGCTTTCCTATTATTCTGTGTTTTTCTGCCGAAATTCAATTGAGACAATTGGCAGAATCTTTCAATCTACCTCCATTTTTCTTAACTACACACATATTCATTACACACACTTTTCAAATCATGTTATCACTTTCATGGTGAATTTTCCTCATAGTTCATTTTTATCCCTGTGCCACAATCCCAGGGTTAAGTTTATCCCGTCTCTAATCTTTTAATTCTTCACTTTTGGAATATTTAACTTTTTAATTTCATTGCTGTGTGTTTGTATTTTATTTGTTTCATTATTTTTGAATGCTTATCTAAGTGATACGTTGGTCTGAATTCTCCCCGAGAGAATATAAACATACTGTCTTTTCATAAATCAAAATGAAGAAAAAAATGCCCTTTTTTCCCACCACCATCATACAGTCTAAGGAAATATTCCTGATACGTGATCTTTTCTAAACAAATATAGACAAAAGAAACTTCTGCATATCAGTCAGTTTGGGTCTAATGCAAGGAAGATAATGGGTCTGTAGATAATCAAGTTACTTCCAATTTTCTGGTTCCAAAAAGATCTGGGACCACTAACAGGGAATCACTAGGTCTTAATGAGACACAAGTCCCAGTCGCTCAGCTAAATTTCATCTTTCACACCAGAATCATGATCCTGGAGGGTGAAGAATCAAAAAATTCACATACTGAGATTGTGGTAAGGCTATATTTAGGCAGGCTTATCAATAAATAGTGAAGAAAAAGTTTATGCGTAAGCTTAATGTTGTAAATATCTGTCAATTAGGAAGAAATAATAGTCATTCAGGGGATTTTGCAGTAGACATATTTATATATTTATAAGAATGTATATACTTATTAATCAGTACTATTCCTTTTGTTAGCTAATACCCCTCTGTCTCTCATTCCCACTGTAACTACTTGAACTAACTCAATGATAGATCATAAAGTATAGTCAAAGGGAGCATAGAGTCATCTAACCCCAAGTCTTTAATTGTGCATTTCCCATAAGTGTTAGAGAGAACTAACCAGAGGGGAAATTTCCGTGTGAGGGAACAATATGTGATCAGAAGGGTTTATGTCTGCAGAGAGTAGAAGGTCTGGAACATGGGCAGGTAAAGGAGAGGAGTGGGGTGGAGGACAGCTCGCTTCAGTTCTGGAAGGCTGGGAATGCCAGGCGAAGAAGGAGGCTGGGATATAGTCTGTTAGGAATGAGAAACCAGATTACTGGCTCCCCAGATCCCACGGACACAGCTGTTAGGAAGACAGTGCTGAGGCTGTTGCTTCTCTGGGGTTATAACTGAGAAGACTCCTCAGCAGACTTAGTATTGTCTGACAAGGGGAAGTCAAGGTCAGATTTTATTAAGAACTTACAATTTGGTTTAAAGTATGTCTTTCCATGTGGGACTTGGTTGGGATTGGGAAGTTTAATATTGATAGACACAGCAAGAGATGATTTGGGGGACTTGCGATGAGTTGTCCGAAAAGCTTTAGGACAGTGGTTCTCAACCTTCCTAATGCTGCATTGTATTTTCATTGATACCAAGGGGTCACGACCCACAGGTTGAGAACCGCTGCTTTAGGATGTAAACTATTGGAAGAGTTGATGGGTCTTCCAGAAAGTCCTTGTAATGAACAATACATTTCATTTGTCTATTGAGCAAGAGTCTCCTTATGTTAACAAAGATGATAGTAGTAATGTGACATTAATATAGCTGGAAAGTTGTGTGGGGACAGATGGCTTCTGTCCTCAGAATTATTGGAGGTTCTTGAGCAGGAAGACCATTTGATGAGAGTTGTCTTGTGCAAAGATTCTTTTAGCATTTATTATGGAATGAAAAGACACACGGGAGACAGAGAAGGGAATTGGCTGAGAGGTTGTTTGGTCATAGCAATTAGTAAATATGTCTGAATGTATGAAACTAAACAAGGGGAAAATCAAAGGAAGAAAAATGAACACGTGGGTGTGTCCGTAATAGTTGTGTGAGGGAAAGTTAAAGGATGTGAGGAAGAGGGAGAAATTTGAGATGGTAACTTTTAAATCTGAATGACTACGAAGGCTAGTTTTTCTAAAAGGGACAGATCTTTCTCATGTGTCGTACGGAGATTGCCCCATTCATTACACATGACCTGGGCAGTGTCTAAGCGAGGCCAGGGCTTCTTAACCCCAAAACAGAATTTAGAAAAACCAATTCCTAGGCCCTGCTCCAGAACAATTGAGTCTGCACGTATGGAGAGAGAGTCTGGGGCTCAGAATGTGTTAGCAGCGGCCCCGTGATTTGATCATCTCTGAGTGTGCAGCCCTGCAGAGGAGTGCTGACTTCTAGCACTTGGTTCTGGCTTAAGAAAATTAAGTATCATTAGAAAAAAAGATAGAACCAATAAGGTTCACAATCCTTTTTATTTCACCCCAACTTGTGATACTGCTAACCCCTTCGGGATTTTCCAAGGGTAATAGGACTTAAAAGGTTTATTTTTCAGGTTAAAAATAAGTTTACAGGTGAATGCATTTTGTAAGTTTGGCTAAAATATCTGTTTTTCATTGAAAAATATTAACAAAATATAGCCAGCACTGTCTCAATGTAGAAAAGGACCGACCCAACTGTCATGTACAGTGATTACTGAATTAATGTACCCTGTTTGACTGGAGCACTCCTGAACACAGACACACTACCTTTTTAATAATTTTTGGCACCCAAACTAATACATTTTAATATCTTCATTTCTGTCTGATATACCCTTCTTTAGAGGAAGATGTATGATTCCGTCATTTTTCTCAATAATTCATCAGCTGCCCCTTTCACCATGTCCTGAGCCATCTCTGATTGTATTACCCGAGCTGCAGACAAGGTCTCGGCTGGGTCTGTGATGAAGTAAGTGCTCTGATGAAAGGATTGTTCCCCCCTAGATAATTCTAATTCCACTTATTGCTGTTCAGCCTCTTACACTGCTGTAGATACTAAATTCAACGGGAGGGTTTTCTCTTCTCAGAAAGTTAAACATCTGTTAATGAAAAATGACCAGGAGTAAAGTACTTATTAGAATTTAATTACAGGCCAAATTATGTTTTTTTAATAGTTTACAATGTGATCCTGCTTACTAAAAGTGGTGCACTCTATTTCACAAATTTCAACTTTATCCCTATGCAACAACCAAATTATCTTAATGGGTGTCCGGGTGACATAGGAGATGAATGCCTCCCCCTGAGTCATTTTCTGATAAAGACACATCGTTTAGTTGCAAGATGACAAACTATGTGTTCAAAGTGACAAATCGTTTAATTAAAATTTACAAGCGGTTAAATACTGTTTGACCCAAATGGAGGCTGTTATCATGAATCAATTTCTGAGGAGGAACAGGCTTTTCAGAAAAATCAATCCCAAATAACCATAACACTTTGAACATATTGGACGATCTCTTTCCATTGTTTTTGAATACCTCTTCGGGTTAGCGGCAATTTTCACCTGGTTCAAAAGGAATTTCGATCTAGTTGAAAAAGAATTTGAGAGTTTTACTTAGTACTTAAACCCTATTCAGTTTCATGAATATTTAATATCACGTTCAATGTTTAAGCAAAATGCTCTTCTATCTTAAGAGAAAATAGCTAAAATTTTGATGAGTTATGGCTTTTTATTGCATATACAGGCCAATGGAAATTGCAATCATCTTTCATGAAAAGGCTGGGTAGTTTTTATTGTTTGAGAATAAGGGTAGCCATTGCATTTACTTACTAATACAGTAAATGTAAAATGGCTTAAGTAACATGCTTTATTATTTATGCTGCCAACCACATAATGGGAAGGTAGTTTCATAAAGAATATAAATTAGAGAAATTTCACATGCCAGCAGGCTGTAGATCTGGTTTATGGTTCTGACTTACCAGGTGCCCTTCTATTCTAGGCGTGTCCGGTAATGAAGTACGTATTTAACCAGCACTGGAAGGCAGATGGACATATGATGCAGATAAGGCACGTTAGCTCCTGTCTCTAGTGACACTGTGCTTTACAAGCCCCTCATTAGTAGCAAATGACTTGGGGGTTTCACTTTGCTCCTCTATTCCGTGCCAAGGTTGATCAGATCTTAAGAAATGTGTTTGGGGCGGTGCCTGTGGCTCAGAGGAGTAAGGCGCCGGCCCCATATGCCGGAGGTGGAGGGTTCAAACCCAGCCCCAGCCAAAAACTGCAAAAAAAAAAAAAAGAAGTAAAAGAAATGTGTTTGGTCAATTTGGTGGTAACCAACCTTAACGGATTTGTCAGATGTGGAAGGCTCATCTATAAAATTTAAGACAATTTATTAAGAGTCAGGATAGATACCATCCCATAATAGCACTTTCTAAATAACATAATAAATAGAAAGGATCAGTGAAACACCTAAAATATTCATGCAAAACATTAAGTTTTATTTTAAGAAAAAGGCAAATGAGGGCAGTGCCTATGGCTCAAAGGAATAGGACGCTGGCCCCATATGCCGGAGGTGGAGGGTTCAAACCCAGCCCCAGCCAAGAACTGCAAAAAAAAAAAACAAAACAAAGGGTCAGTGCAGCCTTTGAAAAAAGAAATTAAAAAAAAGAAAAAGCCAAATGATACTGCTGGATCATTTTTAGTTGTTAATATTCTACTTTATATTATTTTATTTTAGAATCGAGTTTATTTTGTTATTTTTTTGTAAAGGGGTCTTATTATATCCTCCTAAGCTGGTCTCAAACTCTGTGCCTCAGCCTACCAAGTAGCTGGAATTACAGATACTAACCACCATGCCCAGCTATTTTATTTTCTTGTCTGTGGAAAAAGAAACTTAAGTTTTTAACATTTAGATATGTTAAGAGACATGATAGTTAAACATGCTAGGAAGCCTAGGATTATCAGCAGAATGTAATAACAATTTACTATTTACAAGGTGCCTATGACTCCATTTAAAATACACAAAGACAATGAAGTTAGGTTTATGAGGATAATTTTCATTGGTTACCACCAAATACTTAAGATTTAAAATGTGCTATACGTAAGTCAAGAGCTTGTTTGAAATTCTAGATATCAATTGGGCAGCTAGCTATGATTTTTGACAAGCAATTTGTTTCAAATGGGAGAATATTTTATAAAAAGGTCAAAAGTATAAAAATTTCATCCTCTGTTGAAATTAATGGTTTGGCTAATGTCTATAATGCTGTTTACAGTATTCTGAAAGACATACAACCTCTAATTATCTATAGTAGTCATAAATAATTGTCAAAAATGCAAATGAGAAAAATTATATCAAATTAAAATAATTAGTTCACCAGTTAAAATGTCCTCTCATAATAAAAACCTCTTACTTTCTAAAATACGACACTGAAAAATGAAGGAATCTTTTAGCCTACTGTTACTGAAACATTATGGAAACCTGACTGGGAAACACAGCCCAGATGATAGGTAACAAGTGTAATGCAGATTGTATAATTTTCATTTATGACTTTGTTTTCCATTTGTATCCCATGACACCTGCTTTCGCCAACTAACAAACCCTCAGCGTGTTTCTCTCACACCTCCAACACCTCCAACACAGCCTGGGGATTCATGCACATAATTCAAGGTCTAAATTTAACCTACTGACTAACTTAACAAAATAATCCAGACTTGAGCTTTGTGCCAAAATGCATAAGTTTGGAGAAGATAGAGGATAATTTCGTCTCATTCCGTTCATGTATCAGTTGTATTAGTTTTATGAATATGTACTTTTAGCATTGCTACAGAACTGTTGACAATAAAGTCTTCTGCCTGTGACATGTAAAACCAAAGCCATTAGAATTTTTAAAAAGGAAAGGTTTTCCAGATTGCCTAAGAGCCAGCATAGGGGCATAAGGGCAACCCACAATTTGTACTCCATGTGTCACTGTCTTGTGTGCTAGGCTGTCTGAATATTTAGACCACCCTGTGGAGCTGGACGCAGACTCCTATGGCCCAGATGGATGGTCCTCGGTTCCCAGGGAGTCCCCCCGTGCTGCAGCTCCTGACTTCTCTCCCAGCTCCCTTCCCCTTGCTCACTCTCCTCCATGGACACAGCCTCCTCCCATTAGACTCTCCCTCTGCTCGTGGCATTCGTCCCCAAAACTCTACTTGAGTTTCTCCCATTTTCCTTCCAAACTTTGTCCCATTGTCCCCTTCTCAGTGAGACGTGTTCTGACCAGGGGTGCACACTGCTGTGCCTCCCAGCACTTCCAGACGCTCTTTCCTGCCTCTGTCCTTTTGACAGCACCTACCATATTTTAACGTGCCATATTTTTTAACTATTTATTATATCCATAGCTTATGGTCTATCTGCCCCTCCTAGCACATAAGTGCCAGGATGGCAGGGATTTGAGGGTGTTTTGTTAATGCATTCCCTGGCCTGGAGCAGAGAAGGCCTGGTAGAGAGCAGGCACTTCCTAAAAGTATTTGTTGAGTGAATGAGTTAAATATGATAAATAATAGGTTTTGAGTTCTTGTTTGATTTTACAGAGGGCGATACAGAGCACTTTAGTAATTTGCTGCAAGTACTGCTAGTATTTCTTTTACTGAGGCCTGTCATTTGGGGGCCACATAATGTGTGCCAGGTGCCATCAACTCTTTCATACCAATCATCCTGTGTCTGTTTAGTGTCCCGGTTACTTACAAATCATTGTCACCATTAGCAGCATTTTATGGCTGAAGAGGCTGAGATTCAAAGAAATTAAGAGGCCACACATCTAGAAAGTGAAGGGATTAAAAATAGAACATGAGGGCAGGGCCTGTGGCTCAGGGGAGTAGGGCGCCGGCCCCATATACCGGAGGTGGTGGGTTCAAACCCAGCCCTGGTCAAAAACTGCAAAAATAAATAAATAAATAAAAATAGAACATGGGTCTGTCGATCTCCAAAGATTTTACTATTGCCTGTTACACAAAACACAGAATGTGCATCTCTGACATCGACGTGGCAACAGCTGCTCGTAAGTGTCCTGTCTCCCTAATAGCCTTACATCCACACTATCATCCAAGGGTCTATTATGTGGTACAAGAATGAAGATAATAATTTTCTGACTGGTATTTCTCCGTTTTGTACTCAAGTCCTTCATTTTCCTAAAGCGCAGTTATAAACATGCCATCAATATGATCAGAATCCCCCACGGGGTCCCCCTTAAGGCCATGTCCCTTTATTAAGGGACTTCAGTTTACCGATCCACAGTCGGCCTTCCCTCCTTCAGCCCCCCCCCCCCCCAATAAGTAAGTAGACATGACGGAACAGTCATGGCAGGGAGAAAAAACGTTTACAGAGTTGTGCCGTGGATCTCCCTTCTTGGGTCATGGATACCTAGGTTTTAAAGAAGTTGTAACCCTAATTTATCATTTCCTTCAAAAGCTTGTCACTCTTTTCTCTTTTTTCAAATCAGCAGGTGTGCACATTGTTAGAGTAAGCACAGACGGCTGGGGTGGAGTCAGTGTCTAGATCAGAATCATCTCCATGGTGACCACAAGAACTGGGGACCCACTATTGTCACAGTTGCAGCACCACTCAGATCCTGAAGTAATTAAGTAGATGACTTAGGGTCCTGTTGCAGAAAGACGTGCAGGGCAGAGGTCTCAGGGCAGAGGTGTCTCATTCACTGCTGTCCCCTCAGCATCAGGACCACAGCTGGCACTGTCCCCTCAGCGTCGGGTCGCGGGGGCACTGTCCCCTCAGCATCAGGACCACAGCTGGCGCTATCCCCTCAGAGTCAGGACCACGGCTGGCACTGTCCTTCAGCGTCAGGGCCACGGCTGGCACTGTCCCCTCAGCGTCGGGCCGCGAGGACACGGAGTATTGCTCTGTTTGCTGCTCTTCTCACTCAACTCCACTGTTGAATTCTTGTGTCCGATCCTGTGTGCTGTAATCGTAGTAACACCGCAGGGAATACAAGACTAGAAATATTTAATGACATAAAGTGAACAAATTCCAGGGTCTGCAATGTCATCCAAGCTTTCCCCGAATGATCCCGTATTTCCAGACGATACCCCGTGAAGGATCTGAAACATCCTTATCTGAAACCCTAATACGTCTCTGCAGGTAAGGGATGTGAGTTTTCTTAGGGTAACTGAGAGCCAGACTCCGTCCGCTCCTGGATGACCGTGTCCCCTGCCGTGTGGGCCTGGATTAATTAGGGCTCCAGTTTGCTGGGATCTCAGACTCCGTGGCATCCAGCCCCGCAGGTCTCGGTGTGAACCGCTCCTGTAGGCAGCAGCCCCCACCTGAGCCAGGCGGCTGGTTGGTGTTTGGCTTAATCACAGACAGCGTTTTCTCCCCCCGGGGCTCACAGGCACTTTGATTCCCTTCGCTCCACAGTGAGGAAAGCTCCTTCATCTCCACACATCTACCTTGGGTGTGGCCTGTTGCTGAAACCGAGCTGTATCCTCCGGAGGGTACCATACTCTGTAATAAAGCACTTCACCTTCCATTTTCCAGTTTTACAGACACTTTAAAATATTACTTTAGTTAACTGGACAGAATTAAACCACACGGAACAATGCTAACATGGACAGGTGTCAGCCCCAGCTTCCCTTTGCCTCTCCCGCCTGCCTCTGGGGGGCGCTCTCCAGTTATTTATACATTCCGTTCATTTCACCTTTAAGATTGACCATGCTGCTAGAGATAACTACAAGCCATTGAAATCTTTCTTGATCAAGCAGACTTCCCTCACTCCCTCCTTTCCCGTGAGGCATATCTAAAGTCAGAGTTTGCTCCTGCCCGGAAGCGTGTGGCCCCTCTGCATCCCACACCTGCCGAGCCAACCCCAGGTCAACTCTGACTTCAGATGCTGTTTTCTTGCTCTTTCCTTAATGAAGAGACTAGATAACAAGCTGTTGACAGAGGATTAAAACCTGACTCTAATCTACTTTTATTAACTACATGGAGCCTTTGCAGATGTCTCAAAATCCAATTGGGATTTACAAATAACAACAGCAGCCCATGAAAAAAAGGCAACTGTGACTTCAACCTTCCCTACAAGAAATGCCCCAGTTCTGAGTGATCGATTCAATTCTCCCTGTACTTCTGACTCATCCAACATAAGCTCCATCTTTTTTTCTTTTCTTTTTTTTTTTTTCTTAGCATTCTTTTGGGTGCTTTGTATCTAATTAGGTTGTAAATTCCTTGAAGGTTAAGACAAGAGTCCAGCATAAAGCCTGGTACAGAATGTGCAGTGAATCATTCTGTCCCCTGTAGAATTGCGTTATTTGAACTGTGTGTTTGCTTTAAATATGCCACAGTGAGAGACGTATTGTTACGGGGGGAAGGACCAAACTCGGTAAAATAATTTAAAGAGGCTTATTACTTTTACTGACTGTTGACCTGGGGAGACATACTCAAGAAGCCTTAAGTGATCCCAAGGCGGGTGGGTTAGGGTTTGGCTTTATACATTTTAGGGAGACAGGAGTTGCAGGGAAAATCATAAATCAGTATGTGAAAGGTGTACAGTGGTTTGGCCCAAAAAGGTGGGGCATCTGGATGGGAAGGCCTTCCAGGATATAGGTGGATTCAAAGGTTCTTTGATTTGTACTTGGCTAAGGAAATAAAGCTTTGTTGAATGGCTTGGAATGTTTTGAGATCAGGAAGCCTGTTAATCAGAGACAAGCCACCATACACAGACTCAAGTGGTCTGTTAAGTATTTTGATGGCCTGCTGATGTGATTTAAACTTTGCCTTATGTGGCCTTATGTTCCATTAATAATTGAGCATCTTATTGTCAAAAAGAGCTTGTTTTGTCAGTCTTACAGCCTCTGTTTTAAAATTAATGCTTCTCAACTGCAGAAAGGAGGGGCCTAACAAGGTGTGTTTTACCCCTCTTCTCTTCATGGCTGGACACTCAGTTGTGAGGTTTTATGGAGGTCCCCTTGGCCAAGAGGGGATCTGTTCAGTTGTCAGAGGGCTTAGGATTTCATTTTTGTTTCAACAACATGGAATAAAACTATCCTAAGAAACTTGGTTACCACAGCCCAAGACACTAGTTGGTAGTGTAGATTTTAGGCACTATGTAAAATAGATTATGACCATCTACGGGCATCAAGGTGAGCAAGAATGGTGCAGGGACAAAGGGCCGGCAGCCACCGTGCCGCCGCTTCTTGTCACAGCACGTCAGGATCAGCGGTGGGCACTGCTTCGTGTTTCCTCACCCCTAGGCCCAGGAACTGTCCCACCTGCCCAGTGACTACCACAAGAGAAGAGCAAGCGCTTGGAGAGTCATGACTTTCTCAAAGACTTCGGTTCAAAAGCAACACAAATAATTCCTGTTCACATTCCATTAGATAAAGTGAGTCACGTGCCCTTGCCACACTTTACCAGAGTAGGGAAATGCGATCCTACCACTTGCCTTCCATGGAGGAAATCAAGAATGTGATCTCTGGAACAAATAACGTAGCACAATATTGTAAAATGCTCTGCCCCTTTCCCAGCATTCCCTGGTCTCCTTTTCATTGTTTAATTTTACTCCATAGTTTTTACCATCTTTTCGATACATGTAATTTACTTAAGTATTACAACACTCCCTCCACCCCGTCCAACCAGTACTATAATTTACATGAAGGCATGTAATATTATATTTAATATTTAATATTCTTTGTTCATCTCAGACTTCCCAGTACTTGAAGGGGTGTCAAGTACTTCAGAAGCACTCAGTAAATATTTGCTGAGTAGATGAACGATTCAATACAAGAATGGAAGGACTCCCCAGGTTCTCACCACCGTGTGCAACTGGCCTCATATTGTTTCTTACCATTGGTTTCCCCTGAGATTCCCTCAGATACTCAGAAATTATCAAATGTTACTGTCAATACACACGTGCACACGTCTTTGTAAGTCTTCTAAATTTTGCCCCCAAAGTTAATTACTCGTTCTGAGAAACACAATAATAAATGAAATTTAATACTGAAACTTATCAATTAACGGATTGGCTGATGATTTTTAAATAAGCTGCATCCAAAATAAAAAAGGAAAAGAATCTTTCTATTCTCTTCCAAAGGAATTGTTGGGTGATTGTTTTCATCGTAGCTACACACTTCCTCTCTAGGCACTTCCTGTGTCATCTCTGGCTTTTACTACAAAAACCTTTCTCCCTTCACTTCCCCAGTAAAATCATTTGAAGTATCTTCCTCTATGATTGGCCTAGTGCCACAGTCACCAGACAGGTAGGGGGCTGCCCTGCTGAGCAGGGCCTCCTTTCTAAGGCCTACTTTGCACTACAAAAGGGAATTACCTTGAGAGCACCTATTAGTGCTGGATTTTCCTCCCTGCAGCTCCCTGGTTCTCTAAATGGTGTGCTATCATGAAAGGGCTCTTCTTCTAAAAGGGTCTGTTGAATTTCCCAAATACCAGCTTTTAAATCTTTACTTGATCTTAAAAGAGCTGTTCTATCCTAAGAGAGAAGGATAAAAGGTGTCCCTAACAACTTAGGGGCCTTCCTACTTAAGGAACAATTATGGGTTTCCCTCAGCTCTGAGCATCCCTCCCCCTCCCCCAGGGCATTAGATTACATCATCGGTTTTACTTATAAGGGAAAAATTTGAAAAGGATGCATATTTGAAAAGGATGCAGATTAACAGGTTAATTGAGCCAAATGAATGTACGAATAATTTAGTCGTTAAAAATAAACTCAGGAGTAAGAAAGAATAGGGTTCAAATCCCATTGACCATATCTTTTGACACTGAAAGTTGGGCTGTTTCTTGACCTTTTCAAGGTCCCATTTCCTTAGGGGGTTAAGGGCTTGTGCAGGCCACAGAAGAGTTGGATAAAGTCTTCCTAACAGTGCCTGCTCTAACATTCAGACAGGAAAGGGCATTAGCTCTATTTTCTCAATGATATGTTCATGTGTTTCCAAAGGCAAAACCCCTTCAAAGCTCTCTTCGTATGTTTATGCCCCCCACAATTAGTTTCTTTCAAGCTAAAAATCCATCTTCTGTAACCTGTTTTTTTTTGGGGGGGGTGGTTTTTTGGTTGTGTTTTTTTGTTTGGTTGGTTGGTTTTGGGGTTTTTTGCAGTTTTTGGCCAGGGCTGGGTTTGAACCCACCACCTCCAGTATATGGGGTTGGTGCCCTACTCCTTGAGCCACAGGCACTGCCGTTTTTTAAAAATTTCTTTTTCTTTTTTGTTTTGTAATCTGTTTTAAATGTAGATCATGTGAACTAAAATAAAACCTTAACAGTTTTCTCTCCCACCAGTGACTGACTAGACCCCATCTCCTGACCAGTGGGGGGATCCCTAAAACTGAGTTGCTGGCCATGAGAAAGGAGATCAGACTGACCTCATCATGCCCCTCCCCTTCTTAGAGACCTCTGTGACTCACTAACAGGACTAACACTATTCAAGACCTACCTGCAGGTCCTCAATATACACAACAAACCACTTGATTCTGTCCAGTCCTTTGTCTCTAATTAACAGACTCTTTATCTTAATCATTCTTTTTCACCTTCTTCTTAGACAGAGCCTAACTCTTCAAGCCAATTGTCAGCTACAGAATCCAGCCCACCCATAAACCATAAGCTCCTGCTTCCAGATATCCCACTGTTTGGGGCCAAACCAATGTATGTTTTCCACACATTAACTTACGACCTCACCTGTAATTCCTGTCACCTTAGAATGTATAAAACCAAACTCTAACCCACCGCCGCCAGTCCACTTGCTCAAGGCTTCTTAGGTGTGGCTCTGGATCCTAGACCTCAAATTTAGCTGAATAAATCTCTTTAAATTATTTTACAATGGCTTGGCGCCTGTGGCTCAATCGGCTAAGGCGCCAGCCACATACACCTAAGGTGGCGAGTTCGAATCCCCAGCCCGGGGCCGCCAAACAACAATGATGGCTGCAACCAAAAAATGGCCGGTCGTTGTGGCGGGCGCCTGTGGTCCCAGCTACTTGGGGGGCTGAGGCAGGAGACTCGCTTGAGCCCAGGAGTTGGAGGTTGCTATGAGCTGTGATGCCATGGCACTCTACCCAAGGGGATAGCTTGAGGCTCTGTCTCAAAAAAAAAAAAAAAAATTATTTTACAAAGTATGGCCTCTTTTCCATCAACAATTGCCTTTCAGGGCCCATCTTACGGATATCTGACATTGGACACGTGTCTGAGATTCATTTGTGACATTTATATAAGTCAGACGGAAAGATTACACAGAAGCAAACAGTGTGTCTCTCTATCAACATTTGTTCAGCCTACGGGAAATACCAAGAGAACTTATTAGAGTAATTTGCAAAATTTTGTCGGCCAGTTTGCTTATTCAAATTAGAAACTGATTATACATTCAAGTTTTATAAAGAGAATAAATTAGTTCAAACTTCTTCAACAAAAATGGAAGTAAGACCTTCAAATTTGGCAATCATGACCAAGTTCAGGATGTTAATTTAGTTTAGCTAATTATGCAAATCTTAAAGACAATCATTTAGAAGTGATCTGTCTTATTTTTAAAAGTATGCATTAGAATAATGTATGACTTTTAGGGAAAAAAAAAATGTTCAGTGACATAGATTAGCAAAAAATTTCACAATATTTAGTTAATTTAGCCAAAGACTAGAACAGTCCTTTTTCAAGAACAGCAATGGACACTTAGTTTATCATCCATTAAGGAGTTTTACAGGTAACAGTGGATGAACACCCATTAATTGAAAATAAAGCAGCAGATTTTTGATTATAAGGAAGATAAGTAAAAGATCAGTGAAAGTTTGCATTCCTTAAAAAAGATAAGACAGGTACATTCATGTTCATGCACTACTAGCCAGCCTCAAAAAAATTAATTTGGCAATAATGTGGAACAACTTAAAAATGCATACAACTGGAATTAGGCCAAGTACAAGCACCCCTAATATTTGTTCTTGTTATTAATGTTAATATAAGCTGCTCAGCTTAGGCAGATTGCAAAGTAGGCAGATTATTTTCCTGGCATTTTTCTACTCCTCTCTTCCTGATATGTGGTGCCTATCTTACTTTTTCCAACCATCTGGAGAGGCTTCTGACTTCTTTATCTAGATAACCTGTGCATTGTCCTTGCTTAGTCCTCCCATCCAGACCTACCCTTGGCCCATTACCTCACAGCCTCACTTTGGGCTTGATGACAGTGATTTATGAAGCTATTGTATATTGAGAATCCCAGTGCATAAGATGCACTATTACATGATGTCATATGATAGTCACAACAGTCTCCCGTTGTACCAGGTGGGTGTGAATTTGCCCACTTCCTCCTCCCTCCCATCTCCTTGATTTCCACTGAGTTTTACTTCCATGGAGCTCATCAGCATTGATGCACTAGTTCCAATTTAGTATCGAGTACATTGGCGGTGTTTTTTCATTCTTGTGATACTTCACCTAGAAGGATGGTCTCCTTCCATCTAGGTTGTTCTAAAAGATATTAGATCATCATGTTTTTACAAAATGGCGTATGGTTTTATTAATACATGCACCATATTTTATTAATCTACTCATGTACTGATGGGCACGGGGGTGGTTCCACATCTTTACAATGGTGAATTGTGCTGCTGTAAATAGTCGAGTCCAAGTGTCCTTTCTTAGATCATTTTTCCTTTGGGTAAATACCTAGCAGTGAGATTTCTGGATCCCATAGCAGGTCTACTTTTAGTTATTTGAGGAGTCTACAGACTACTTTCCACAGAGGTTGTACTGGTTTGCAGTCCCACCAGCAGTGTGTGAGTGTTCCTTTCTCTCTGCACCCACACCAACACTTCTTGTTTTGGAACTTTTCAATTAAGAGCCATTATCACTGGAGTCAGGTGACATCTCATCGTGGTTTTGATCTGAATTTTCCTGATAATTAAAGATATTGAATATGTTTGTATGTATTGATTGACCATTAGACCATCTTAATTTTAAAAGTTTCTATTCATATCTTTTGCTTACTTTTTAATAGGGTTTGTTTTTTTTCCTGCTGACATGCTTGCGTTCTTGGTAGATTCTATTTATCAGACCTTTTCTCATATATACAGCATGCAAATACTTTCTCCCAACTCTTATTCAATACTTAGTATTTAAATATTATTCAATATTTAATTCTCATTGCCTCACTTACAACAGTGCCTATCCCTAAAGCAACTGTCATGAGATCTGATTGTCCAGGCTTCAGCAGCAAGCCTGCCCCAATGCTGGGGCTGGAGGAGGATAGGGCCATCCCACCCAAACCACAAGTTGTGAGTGGGAAACGACAGTGTCCTAAGCAAGGATGCTGGGCACGATAAAAAGTCCAATAGCCACTATAGTAGTTCACAAGGCCTCTTTGCACATGTTACCATATTTGATCCCCCAACTCATGGTATGGGTAGGCAGATCTGAAAAGCATCTTCGTTTTCTACACAAGGAAAGGAATAATTTGCTCAAACTTACATCATTAGCAAATAATAGAGCCAAGACCTGAAGCTGGACCTTCTGGTCACAAATGTTATCCTCTTTCATTTTTCTTGCTTTGTTCTTCTTGAGTATTTTTTACCCAACTCAAGATTCTGGGATGTATATTATAAGAGTGGAAGGTAAATAAAAGAAAATCCACCAGGAAAGTTCGGTGTTTGGATGTATTGTAAAGGGATCTCTGTCCCAAAAACAAATTAAAAAGCATTTCAATGAAGGAACATGATTGGATGTCAGAAGTTGAAAAAATGAGAGAGAATAGAAAAAAATGGCTTTGAAAAGGATCCATGTGGAAGATATTACAGATGTCTGAGAATCTTCACATCAAGAAATGGGACATGGATTTGAATCAAAAGGAAAAAAAAGTTGGCTCTGGAATTGATGACAACAGACATAGTCATTATAAGCTCCAAAGAAAAGGCAAGCCAGGAGTCCACTCCTATAAGGATTTCTATAAAGCAAAAGGGCCCAGGCAATGCTTTGCAAAAAAAAATAAGAGTAATTTACATTGTCCCTTGATGCTGATGGACAGAGAAATGCTGTAAAGAGAGAAAGAGAATAAGGCTATGACTATTTTTGAGAAGTTGAGAAATTAAGTGTCTAGAATAAGATTTAAGTTCGAAAATAAGAAAGTGAGCTCATGAATCAAAGCTGAAGAAAAGAAAAAAAGTAACCCCATGAGGCAGTCAGCTGCCAGCGCTCGTGGGCAAATGTGAGACCAGCATTTGCAATGTGACCGTGGTCTGTTTAGAGTGAAGGGAAAGGGCAGAGGCCGTTTCTTTTGTGCACAGTTCTGATTTCTAATCTATTGACTCCTGAGTGGGGCTTTCTCCATTCAGTGCTGTGAACAGTCTGCTGTGAACCTTCCAGATCTCATGCTGATCTTTGTTAGCTTTCCATTTCCCCAAGAGCTTCTCTCGGTAACTCCCCAGTTACAAACAGTTTTGTGGCTTGAAATGTCATTCGTGACCATCACAGATGCTTGTTCATTTGCCCCGGGTCTTATGGAGAAAGCCGCTGCTATTATTTCAGGTCTTTCTCTGGCCTGGTCAAAGTTGTAATTCTACCACCTGATAAAATGATCTGTCTCTGGTTTTACCATTCTTGCCCATCCTGGAATAAAAATGTGGACCCATCACTGTTGTCCTCCTATGAAGTTAAATTCAAGTTTATTTGAGTCCCAGGCATTGAATGGCCTTGGCCTTGTTCACTGAACATGCTTTGAGGAGTGTGATGGCTCGCTTACCACAGACTCACAGATTTGAGGATTTCAAAATCTACACACAAAGCTAATCTAAGATCCACCACCCTGTCCCTGAAACTCAGGAACAAGTTGCTAGATAATTAAAGAAGCTATTGCACTAAGGCCTCAGGGGGTGTCCTTGGTTGCAGCTCAGTTGGAACGTAAAGATGACACAGGACTTGTAGAGGATGAGTTGGAGAATATCCTGCTGCCAAAAATGATAAAGCACGTCTCTGAATCCAAACCTTTAAAAGTGTAATAGCCACTTCAGTTTCTGATTGTCACTGGGTTCCTGTACTTTCAAAAAGCTATTGAGATACTTGGGGTATGAAAGATGCTATATAAAACCAAATTTAATTCCGTACTCTTCCAGTAATTTGCCTCATAAATACTTCCTGGACTAGTAAAATACTTTTGGTTATAGAACTAAAACTTACGTATTCATGACCTATGTATTATTTCATCCTCTAGGAAGTCAAAAGACTCTTTCTCTGTTTATGCTACTGAAATAAATCTGTTTTAGGTATTTTTAGAAAAGTTGTTTGTACAAGTGACATTGTCGTTGGAGCTAGAACTATTATCTGCTGTATTTCCTTGCATTTTACTCTACTTTGTAAGCACTTTTCTTAGTCGTTTTAATTGAACTGACTCAAAGTTTTTCACATTAATAACAACTTTTATTTCTCCCAAACTTCATAATTGGATGTATTGTTGAAAGTTTATCATGACCTTCTGGCCAGGAACGGGGGGTATCAGGGACATGTCAACCAAAACCAGCTTTCAAATCACTCTTGAAGACACAGTATGGACCCAGTTTGGCCGTGAATCAGGGACATGCATTTGATGACTATCCCAGTCCAAGTTTTGCCCGTGGACTTCACATAGTAGCTTTTCCTATTCTCAGCATGTCTAGAAACTATACTTTTATCTTGCCCAAGGAAACATTAATTGAGAAGCTTCCATACCTTATTATTAAAGTCAGTAATCATTTTCAAACCATGTATCAATGAAGACTGCTACTTTAAAAAGACAACTTGTGAACAACACTACATTACAAGTTGCCTTGTTGAAACTAATTACTGACTTTTATAAGGTATGGAAGCTTCCCATTTTGCAAGGGTATACTTCAAAATAACTAGAAGTAAATTATAAATGTCTCACCACAAAAAATAAGTGTGTGAGGTGACAGTTATGCTAATCAGTTTGATTTAAGCATTCCACATTGTATATCAAATCATCACATTGTACCCCATAAATGTGTAAATGTGTATACTGGTATTGGGAACAAGGTTTACAAATTAGGGAGTATCAGGAACTATTATTTGTCCCATAGTAAAATTAAAACTTCAATATTTTCAGTGTAACAAGGAAGACTGTCTCATGATGTTAGAGTGGATTTTATTCATCCAATTCAGCTGCTAATTGGGGGGAATAAGGTCTAGGTGCAAAGCTGTGGAAGATACAGACACTGCCCTAAAAGAATCGAAGGTCTAGTGAAGACTACATTTTTGGAAATGAAATCCCATTTGAGATTTATTTCATTTGGGATTGGGCATCAGGGTACAGAAGAACCTTATTTAATATATTGAATGAGGGTAATCAGATTTAAAATATCATATTTCAGAAGAATTTAAATGCTTTTTATAAGTCTAGCAGCATAATTTTCACACAGTCCTCCCCAGGACAAAGTCAGAGGTCTGTTCATTGCTAGATGCATAGCACAGGCCACAAACTAACCGCCAATCTGTGGAATATTCAGGATCTCCTCTACTGTGAAATTTGTACCACTACTGCATGCCCTTTTAGTTCCACTGGTTCTTTCCTGGAATTTTTTTTTTTTTTTTTGCAATAGAATTGGCTAAAGTTTAAAAAAATTAAGAAAGGAAAATTCACAAAATTTTGTTAGAACATTCTAGAACAGTTTAAAAAATTCTAATGCTAAAGCTCCCACCTTGAACAAATAGCTGTGACCTACCTGGGGAAGCACTGGTGTACTCTGAGGATGTGAAGGCATCTTCCAAATACCCAGTTGGCATAACTGATGAACAAATGACAGGTGACTCCTGGCCTGGGGAAGAAGAGCTTAGAACATGACCTTTCTCTGCATTTCAGTATACCAGAGAACACAACTGTCCAAGATTCGAAAAATGTGGAAGACCATGAGGAGGCCACACACATTGCCACAAAAAAATCAAGCTCGCTTTCAAAATGTTATTTTATTTTCTCTATACATATACGTTTGTTTATTTGGTTTCCACTCTTTACTTTCATAAAATTAAAAAGGCTTCAAATTTAATAATAACAATGTTTAAGATAAGGAGTAGAAATAAAAACCTCGTAAAGAACAAATGAAGATAAATACATTCAGAAAAGAAATCAGGCGAGGGCTGCAAGGAAATATTGAGCAATAATAATAATAATAATGCGAAAAAAGTAACATTCACATTGTCAGAGAAGAGTATGTCTATCATAGGATGCTTTGACTCTGAGGTTCAGTATGGAGTCATCAGTTAACTTATTAATTTTTTTCTAAAGTCTCAAAAAAAGAGACAATATTTATAAATAAAATTAAAAGATAATTTTAAAAAACAGGTCTAAAATGTCTTATTTTCCCATGCTTTAAGTAATAATGCTCATTAAATATCAACTGGAAAGCACAGAGATGTAAAAGTAAAAAGTTACACACATTCTCAACACCCAACATAAGCAACACTGACACTGAATCCTCTTTTAATATTAATTATCCATCCAAAGATGCTTTCATATTTATCATATTTATGCATAGTACTTACAATTTGAAGGGGACTTTGACATGTAAATGATACGTTGTAGCCTTACAACCACCTGTGATTATTGTACGTTTACCTGCCAGGGACTGTGTGGTGCACGGGAGTAATGTAAATAACAGCACACTCATACAAGTCCAATTAAGTTACTAAAAATTTTGAAAATAAAAAAAATATAAAAATACATTTATTTGTTACAAATTTCACATTTCTACTAACCAAAGAGAATATATTAAAAAAAAAAAAAAACCAGACAGTGCAAACTGAGAAAGCTGTGTTCACAGTACGGTCCAAGATGTGAGGTTCGGAGACATGAACTGGACTCCTGAGTTCACTTAATGATTGTATAATCCTGAACACATCAACATCTGTCCCTGGATTTAAGCTCTACCATCTGTAAAGCGTAGAAGATGATAAAACTTTTCTTAAAATCTTGGTGAAAGTTAAATACTATAATTACATGGAATTGTATTATAAACTGTAAAGTGCCACTCTGATGAAACTAGCCCACAATTTAGTAAGTTGAAAGCAAAATTTATCTCTTGAATTCATTTCTTAAAGTTGAATTATGTTTCTCTTATCTGTCATTTCATGATGGTTCATGGAACCTAACTTAAAATTAGGTCTATCTTCCAAATAAATTCAGAAGGGACTTCTGTGTTCAGGTTTGAACATCATTAGGGTCACACTTCTATCTAAATTATAGCCCCAAATGTAGTTTTGTTTCATCTGTTTCATAAAAGTAAGTGTTCAAAAGTTGCAAAAGTTTAAATGTAGGTATCCCTGGATATGGTTTAGTCAATGGAAATACTGTCAAGTTAAGTGATGTTAGCAATTTCTAATAAGGCTAGTTTATCTTGTGAAACAACAAAATCTCTATATGACATGAGCTTTTGCACTAACTCTTTGTCACACCTCTCCCAGCCTGCATAGTTCAATGTGAATGTGAATTGCACTGTGAGCAGTTGAGAGCTGTAGAGTGAGAGGAGCCCCCACTGTCTGGGGCGTCCGTCACGTCCTGCAGGCAGCTCATTGTGCCCCAGGTGAGTATGCGTGGCACACAGACCGGGCACAAAGCACCCCGCTTTCAGACCATCTCAGTGATGTCTCGGGTCACTCTTTGACAACCCAAATAGATGTGACAAAGGCGTAGCACCAAGCTGTATTATAAGCCTCTTGAAAGACGGAAAAACTGAAAAGCAATGAGATTTCATCTTATGCCCTTTTATTGTGCAGTTGGCATTGAAATCAAAGATTCCAGAAAGCTCCTTGTGATGTAACTGACTGTGCTCACTGCGGCAGAGCTGGACCCGACTGTGTGAATTACTCCTGAGTTAGGGAGCACCTTCACCTTGGCTGTGCTTTTGTGTGTTATAAGCATGCCTGAGTCCGTCGGGGACCTTGCCTGCCACCTGTTTTCAGAGTCCTGTGCCTCTGGAATGTCGCATCATCTCTCTAATCTCTCTCAGCCTCTTCTTACTAAGGACTTACCTTTCAGGGCACAGGACATAATGGCTTTTTTTCCCTCAGCAGCCCCTGGGAGCAGCCTCTTTCTTCTAAGCCCTGCTAAACTTGACTTCCGTCCTCTTCTTTCAACACTGACCAAAGAAGCTAAACACTAACATTTCCAAATAACTTTCAATGACCAGGAACAGTGCTTCTCTCGGTCAGCTGGGGAAAAAGGGAAAAGTGTCTGTGGTCCTGCTCGACCGTGAGCTTGTTCCTTCCCAGAGGGTCTCATTCAGCCTTAATGTATTAACCATGAAGTAAACTGAGGAGTTTCCTTTTACAACCCCACAGCAAATACACCTTCACTCTTGTCCTTTTAGTTATTCCTCACTGTAGGAGACACAATTTCTGGGAAAAATTTTATTGATATTTTTAAACTATTTTGAAAAGAAACAAAATCACAGAAAAAAAATGTTCTTTTTTTCATTTACTCAATAAAATTATACTGGTCAACTTTTAGGCTATTGTGAACACAAAGATGAATAAGACATGGTGTCTGGCTGAAACTTTGCTGTTTCTTAGGGCGAAAAATGCATAACCAAGGAGAGAAACCTGAGTTATGTTCGAACTTTGGGGAACACGGATGATGGAACTAACTGTGCTTAGGAAGGTCCACAAAGACTTTACAATTGCAGTAAAATACGGACAGAGGTATAAAGAAGAGGTTAGAGTTCAATGAAGTCAACCCAGGTGTGGAAGGGTGGTCCTGCCCTGCGGTTAAAGAACTGCAGGGGAAGCCAGGTACTTGTCTGAGAAACAGCAGCCATGTTATTCATGGCAGCATGTGATGGAGTAAGGGGCTTGCACTGTATCCTAAGACATTGGACTATTATGACCAGGGAAGTGTTTTATTTAAATGAGCATTTATAAAGATCTCTCCGCAGCTTTGAGACTTTGTGATGGGGGCTATTCTCACAGGGTTAGGTGATATCTCAGGGTGGTTTTGATTTGCATTTCTCTGATGATTAGGGACAATGAGCATTTTTGCAAATGTTTGTTAGGCATTCATCTGTCTTCATCAGAAGAGATTCTGTTCATATCTCTTGCCCAATGGTACATGGGATTGTTCACTTGTTTTTTGTTGATTGAGTCCTCTGTTGAGTCTAGTTATCAACCCTTTGTCAGAATCATACACCGCCAATATCTTTTCTCATTCTGAAGATTGTCTTTTTGCTTCACTTGTTGTGTTCTGAGCTGTGCAGAAGCTTTTCAGCCAGTAGCTGTTCTAACACCTGCCCATGTAAGAGAAAAAGTCAAATCAATTCAAGGTGGGAGGCGGAGGAACAAGGGAGCACAGAGAGGAGAAAGGGAGAGGGTCACAGTGTACGGCACACGTCTTGGGGGCTGGACACAATTAGAGGGACTTTACCTAACAAATGCAAACAGTGTGACCTAATTCTTTATACCCTGAATGAACCTGAAGCAATAATTTAAAAAAAAGCATGTCTCTGATAGGAGCTCTGCCCTTTCTGGACTTGACAGAAGTGGAAAACACGGTGCAGGGATGTTATTCAGGAGGACAAGGCAAAATATAATGAGCTCCGAGGAGTCCATGGAGTGAATGAAGATGTTGTGTCGTGGAAATACTGAGTGTGAGACACTTCATTTATATTTTTAAGAAATGTCCAAGTCTTTTGAGAATTTATTTATGTTTCAAAATTGAAAAATATCACATTTTTCAATTATATAGATTGAAATAATTATAATTGAAAGCAGTGGGATCAAAATAATTTGATGATTATAAAGATAGAACAGATATTATACAGCGTGGACATGAAGTTCATGTGCAATTTACTATGTTCAACTATTTTAAATTGTACACAAACTTTATGTCCACCCTGTATGATAACTTTTAAATCCTACCTTTGGCACAAAACTCCTAAATTGAATTTTACAACACAGGCCAAGATTGAGGATTGTGAGTAAATAGATCTTCCTATTTGGGACTTCGTAAGACTTGGATATGCATTGTAACATACAATGGATGAGTAAAAGAATAAAAACAACTGAATGTAACAATAACAGGACCCAAGGCATCTGTGTGAATGGAAAGGCAAACCATGGTTTTGGAGAAGATATTTTTGATACATATTTATCCAACAAAGTACTTGTCTCTCAAACATATTAAAAATTTCTGTGAACATAAGATTCTGACAGACCATACAATAGGGAAATGGGCAAAGAGAACACGCAAAGGCATTTCACTATGTTCAAAGAACATAGCCAAGTGGTCAATAAGCACATCGGGGAAATACCATGTCATTAGTCACCGGGCAGTGCAAAGGGAAACCGCAGTTTGGAACCTCTCTACACACAGCGGAAGGGCTAAAACAAAACGTGCAGTGATTGGCTGGGATCTAACAGGCCTCTCACCCCCCGCATTGGGAGTGTAAATGGGCACAGTCATTTGGAGAGCAAAACTCTGATGCTGTCCCCTGCAGCTGAACACGCTCCTTCCTACCTATGACCTAGCAATTCCATGTCTAAGTATACCTACGGAAATGAGAGATGTTCAAACAATGTTATAAATAAGAACATTCAGAGTGGTATTATGGTAATGCCTCCAACCTAGAAGGAGCCCTAAGGTTTATCAGTGGATGAAGGAGTTGTGCTGCATTTATATGATGGAATCTTATACAAAAATGAGAATAAATGAACTACAGTTACAACGATAGAATTTCACAGACATGATGTATGAAAATAAGCTAAACACAAAAGAATAGATACAGTATTGTACAATTCTATTTATTTAAAGTTCAATCATTAGCACAAGTAGAAGCCAACATAATGGCTGCTTTTAGGAATGGGAAGAGTTAGTGGAGGGGGACACAGTGGCTTCGGGCTGCTGGTCACATTTCCTTGATGAAAATTGATCAAGCTGCACAGTTGCAGTTTAGATACTTTTCTATTGTCTCTCAATTAAAAGTAACTGGTTTCTATTAGGAGAACACAGCAGCCTAATATTGTCATCTTTAATTAAAATCTAAACATGCCAATGAAATTTGTAGTCACTGAATTAGGGACATAACCTATGTAAAACTTGCCGGTGGTGAATTATTTCTCCTCCTCAGTGGTATCATGCACAATTTTTAAAAGTCAGTCTTGTCAAAAATAATTCATCTTCCCTCCTCAAAATAATGAGCACATTGTATAGGCTTGTCTCCTGATTCTATGAGAAAAATTTACTATTTCATGACATTTAAGAACACGTAGCTTTTTTTCCTCTCTCTTCTAAAACAACATAAAAACCTCCCAGCTTTGTTTTCTGAGATGGTTATCTCAGAGCAAACTAAACAGAAATCTATTTGGTACACAAGTGATTTGAAATGCCTCCTATTTCCTCTTTCTCACGCTTTTCTGTGAAATGATTTCCAATGAGTTCATCTCAAATAAGGCAACATGGCTCCTCGTAAAGGGAAAATTATCTGCCAACGTGCTCTAGATGCTCAAAAGGCCCCAGAAAGTTCTCCACACTGACAATTCCTCACAGCAATCCCATTCAAATTTTATATTCTCAGGGCTATTACTATTTTTAAAACAATAATGGTTTTCAAGTTAGTATGATTTTGATAACTTCTTATAAAAGGATAGTCTAATATGTAAAGAATAATAAAATATAATTATCAAATCTAATATAAAAGGATAATCAAAAATTATAATAGAGAGTTTAAAAATAAAGATATGATACTGTTTGTTTTCCTGTTTGTTTTTCTTTCTTTTTATAATTCCTGTAACAGAAAGCTAGAATATTCAGTGACAGAAGTTTAGCCCCAAAGACTCGGACTGGGTAGAGCATTTGCTCAGTGTCCTTGGCCACCGAACTGAGACTACAGAATTGTATTTGACCACTGGCCTTCTGCCATGCAGGCTCCCATGGGGAAGCCAGCTTCTTGCTGAAAATACAAAAATAAGCAGAGAGGGGCTTTCTATTTTTATTTAAAGTCATGTACATTTCCTAAGCCTTGTTCTCCCAGCTTCATAAATCAATTTCCTCTCAGGTGTCCACAGATTAGATTAAAGTTTCCTCTTCTGAGAACACTTGTTAGCGTTAGAACACTCAGGAGGCAGGGGGTCCGACTCCAGGCAGCTCACTGGCCCTGTCGCCAGCCATCACTTCTACTTCAGTTTTTTACATTCGTCAACATGCTCCTCTAAAACCATAAATCCTTAACTAACTTCAAGTCTAACAATATTTAGAGATTTTTATCACCAGGGCTCCACAGAGAATTCCCAATGTTTCTCAGTATATTGTCTCATTATCTCTAATATTGGCTTTGAGACAGTTTTGGCAGTCTAAGCTAGTTTTAAAAACCAGTGGCTGGGATGCCGGGGGAGCTGAGCCTGTGTCCTGACCTTGAGTTTGTATTTTCTCCTTGATTTATGCAGTTCTGAGAAGGCAAGATTGAACATTTTCCTCATGAGAAGTCTCAACCCCAACAAGAGTCAGCATGGGCAGGCTGGTGGCACCTTGCTGGGATAATCCTTAACCTGATTGTTGTTACTGCCCTGTCATTTTCAGTTTTGCTCCAAAGGCAGAAGTATTTGTAGAAGCCGTTCTGGCTGCATGCTGCATCCATGCATCGCATGTGCCTGGGCACGTGTTATTATTGGGCTCCCGCCCAAGAGCAGATGCAGCGTGAGGGCAGAGATTATGCCTGTTTGTTCTCCAAGGTCTCTAGTAGTTCTGGACACACAGTAGTTGCTCAAAACATATATTTATAAATTCATCAATATTGTGTTAGAATGTTCTATGCCTTTTGAGGAAAAACCTGCGTCTCATAGTGTACTTCATACAGCAGGTCCTGTGAACATTCACTACCTTTTGATGGAAGTATATTCCTAATTCAGGGGCTGACAAACCTTTTTTTGAAGTAACAAATGGTAAACAGGCCAGGCCAGCGTTCTTCACCCTTTCTTATCTCACAGCACACTTGAACCTATAGTTAAACTTTCACGGCACATTTAAATGATGTTGATCAAAAAAAGAAAAAAAGAGTAAAAAAAAAAAAAAGAATAGACTTAATGTGCTTTGAATTTCTTTCAAAAATAATTAAGGATCTTTAAAACTTTTCATGGTAGACCTTTGCAAGCCTTTAAGTCTCTCTGACAAGTCCTCACATGTGCTGCAAAGATTTCAGTCTGCAGCAATAGCACGAAAGTAGTCACAGAAATATGCAAATGGGTAAACAGGCAGCTATCAGGTTTTTGTATGGCCCTTGAGCTAAAACTGATTTTTAGATATTTAAATGAGTTTTTAAATCAAAATAAGAATAATATCCCATGATACTGGAAAATTATATAAAATTACAATTTCCATGTTCCTAACTAAGATTTTATTGGAACATAGCCATGTCCATTCATTTACATGTTATCTGTGAATGCATGTGCGTTTTCATGGTGGAGTTGAGTACTTACAAAAACCAAACAGACTATACAGCAAAACCTTTTTTAAAAAGGACTGGAAATGATAGGAAATGTTCTTTATATTCTCTGGTTATAATAATCACCATATCTTCAAAAAATGTAAGTTCAAAGCTTTAGTTTTAGAGACTGTGGCTCCTATAATTAAAACTTGTTAATGATACAAAAAAAGAATAAGATAATATTCTATACCTGTTGGTGAGAATCTATAAATATGGAACACAACTCTTAGTTACCTATAATTGTTGATTCAATAATTAAACGCACCAATGATAGCTATAGGTGATGCTAGTCACATAGGTCACTTAGGCAAGCTTTCTCTTTTCTCCAGCACCTTAACCACATTCTTTATAATGTTGATTGAAATTAACTTCTCACTTTTATCCCCTGATGCAGTTGAAACTGGTAATGAAAAATCTAGAAAATATGAACATCAGTTAATCAAGAGTTAGCTGTAGATTATTATCTTCTCTAAACCAAAAAATGGGCATTACTTATGTTCATTAGAGAAAAGTAATCCATAGTCTCTTTCTCACAAATAGTGAAAAAAAAAATGAGGCTAAGCATATTCCACTGATAAAAACAAAGTATATGAACCTTCTCCAATTAAAATACAAGGGGTAGCCAGACCGTTACTATATTTTATTTGTGTTTGTATCTCCAGTGCTTAATAATTTAATGAAAGAAGTAATGAATAGTGCTTACAAAGCCATTCATTCACTTATGCATTTGACCAACAATAATCCTTTGCAAGCTTAAAGAGCAAATACACACACTATTGTACCCCCCAAATATACACATCTATTATGTATCAATAAAAACATTTTTAAAACACCCTGTATTTGCCAAAAACCAAGCTTAAGATTTAACATAGCTGAAGAGAAAGCACACAAATCGGTAAAACTGCCGGCATTCTGGACCCAGCTCCTGGAGCCACAGGAGATTCAAGGGGACCACGTAACCATATGGTGACACCAGCATTGGTGGCACCCTCTCCACACATCCTCACCACTGGCTGAAAAGGAGTGTGGAGTCCTACTGATGCACCTGACCATAGTAGGATCTAGAACAGAGGTGAGAAGCGAGCATAGGATTTGCCCTGAAAATTCAGACCCTTTAACATCTGGGAAGATCTCAGTTATTTCTGACAAAGGATCAAAGTCAGCTATAACTTTCTATTAAAACAAAGTCCGATGGAGGGATCCCTAACATGGCCTCAGAACTATCCTCACCTTTTTGTCTTAAACTTTTCCAAACACAACTCATTTAATTCCATCAATGCAATTTTAAACTGTTATTAGGATTGTGCCATGTACAAGGTAAATGTCCAATTATGTAATGATGAGGATTTTTTCTGTGTTGTATATTGAAGATAAAGAAGAAGAATACAAAATCCAGTTCTGAAAAAGTAATTTTATAATGGCATTTTAGAATATTTCATATTTGAATGTTCCACATTTGAGTGTTCATGTAACATATGGAGTTACAATACAATTTGCAAGTGCATTTATAGAGGATAGGTACTTTTTTTCAAGGTAAGTCATGGGAATGTGTTTCATAACGTGGTAAAGGAACAGCTATACATTTTATGATTCAGATTTTTATAGGATGTCATAATCAGCAATATTTTTAATATCATCCGACAAACTACATGCTCCCATTTCAGGAACCAACTGAGATATTTAGAAAATACCAACATTGTGCTAAGCATGGAGAATACTAAATGTTGGGTAATGTAGACTTATGTGTTCTTTTTTTTTAAGTCATACATACATAGATCATGAATACATTTATGAATTGTGGGATTCAATGTGATTATTTGTACAAATTGGAGTGCTTACATCCTACTAATTCATAGCTTTCACCTCATTTACTTAATCAAAGTGTTAAGACATTTGTGTTCTATACTTGATAAATTTGACTTGTACCCTTGCAATATGCTCCATAGGTGTGGTCTCACCATTAACCATCCATCAAACTGCCCCCCTCCCTTCCCATCCCCTTTCCCTTCCCTCCTTCATCCTGGGGTATAGTTGTGATTCATTTTTCATATGAAAGTGTGAGTGATTATAAAATGGTTGCATGTAGTACTGAGTACACTGGATTTTTTTTTCCATTCCTGAGATACTTTACTAAGAAGAATATTTTCCAGCTCCATTCATGTAAACATAAAAGAGGTAAAGTCTCCATCTTTTTTTTTTAATTTTTTTTTATTAAATCATTGCTGTGTACATTAATGCAGTCATGGGGTACAGTGTGCTAGTTTTATATACAATTTGAAATATTTTCACCAAACTGGTTAACATAGCCTTCATGGCATTTTCTTAGTTATTGTGTTAAGATTTTTATATTCTACATTTAGAA